>BQNB010006205.1:9259-98559 GCA_026074375.1 Tanacetum coccineum | reverse complement strand
CGCTATGACGGCATCGCGTTTTAGTCGTGACGCCGTCATGATAGAGAATATTCTAGATAATGGGTTGGGTCGTACTCTGACTCCGTCGTGAGATCCAGTGACGTCGTCTTGGTCTTCGTTGTGACGGCGTCATGTTGTATTGGTGACGCCGTCTCCAGCTGCTGAGAACATTATCTTGAGTGATGTTGGTGTAGGTTCGTAGTCTTGTTCGTTTCTTCTCTAAATGATCCCAAGTCACGTGTAATTCTTCCAAATGTCTTCCAAATGTAAAATACCTGAAAAGAAATGATTAAGTACCTATTTTGGGCATAAACGCACGATTTAGGGGGCTAAACGACCCCAAAAAAGTGTATAAAATGACACCTCATCAATTCGCTTAGAAGCCTGCGGATATGACTGGAGTTTCGCGGCACATAGCGGAGCACAGGCTAAATATCCGTGAAGGATGTCTACCCGTTAGAAAAAAGAAAAGAGGGCAAGCACTTGAGAGAAATAAAGCAATATTCGATGAAGTAGAAAAACTGGTGGATGCCGGTATCATGAAAGAAGTCCATTATCACAGTTGGCTATCAAACCCGGTGATGGTAAAGAAGCACGATGACAGTTGGAGGATATGCGTGGATTTCAAAGACTTGAATAAAGCATGCCTCAAAGATGGTTATCTGTTACCGGAAATTGACTGGAAAGTAGAATCCCTCTGCGAATATCCCTTTAAATGCTTCCTGGATGCATACAAAGGATACCATCAAATAAAAATGGCAAAAGAGGATGAGGAAAAGACAGCGTTCATCACAAGCCAAGGAATATTTTGTTACTCAAAAATGCCGTTCAGATTAAAAAATGTTGGAGCAACTTATCAACATCTGGTGGATAAGGCCTTCTAAAAACAAATTGGCCAAAACTTGGAAGTATACGTGGACGACCTAGTCATTAAAAGTCGTGCATAAAAATAAGTAATTAGGGACGTAGAAGAAACATTCAAGACCCTTAGAGAGATAAACATGAAGTTAAACCCCAAAAATATGCCTTTGGGATGAGGGAAGGCACCTTCTGGTGGTACAAAGTAGATGCGGATGGACTAAGAATATGCCCGGACAAGGTAGAAGCGGTCCTCAATTTACCATCTCCAAAGTGTTTGAAGGACGCACAAAAACTAAACGGGAAGCTGGCAAGCCTAAACAGATTTCTGTCTAAATCAGCAGAAAATTCTTTGCCATTCTTTAAAACTCTAAAGAAATGCACAAAGAAAAGTGATTTCTAATAGAACACGGAGGCAGAAATGGCATTTAAGCAAATGAAAAAATTAATAGCCAAATTACCCATGCTAACTACACCAAAAGAAAAAGAGGAGCTGATCATGTATCTGGCGGCCGCAAAGGAAGCCATTAATGCGGTCCTAATGACAGAAAGGGACAGGAAGCAAATGCCTATCTACTTTGTTAGCCGTGCATTATAGGGTCCGGAAGTCAACTACACTCCAATGGAAAAATTAATACTTTCCCTAGTAAGTGCTAGCAAGCGACTAAAAAGATATTTCCAGGCACACACGATAGTTGTAATCACCGACCAACAGATAAAGCAGATGTTGTCTAATCTATAGGTGACAGGAAGGTTGTTCAAATGGAGATTTGAGCTAGAAGAGCATGACATTCATTATAGACCAAGAACGTCAGTCAAGGGATAAATTCTAGTAGACTTCATTGTAGAACGTCCGGAAGATGACCCTCTAGATACACCAATGAAGGACAATGAAGAACTTCCGGATCCGTGGGTATTATTCACGGACGGATCATCGTGCATAGACGGTTCTGGAGCCGGCCTAATAATTACGAATCCGGAAGGAATGAAATTCACATATGCTCTAAGATTCAGGTTCAATGCTACCAATAACGAAGCAGAGTACGAAGCCTTGATAGCCGGTCTGCGGATAGCAGAGCAAATGAGAGTAAAAAACCTTCAAGCAAATGTAGATTCTAGGCTCGTAGCTAATCAAGTAAATGGAATTTACGTAGCAAAAGAGCCAGGCACGATCAAATACTTGAAGAAGGTAAAAAACCCCGCTAGCGCTTTTAAAGAATTCTCCATCAAACAAATACCCAAAGGAGAAAACAAAAAAAAGCAGACGCGCTAAGCAAGATGGCATCTACCAGCTTCGCCTACCTAAGCAAACAAGTACTTGTAGAGGAACTCAAGGAAAAATCAATAGATGAAAAGGAGATACTAGCGGTAGTAGAAGAAGAAGGATACACGTGGATGACCCCGATCTATGAGTACCTAACGGAGGAAATTCTCCCAGAAGAAAAGAGGAAGGCAAGAGCTATAAGCCGCAAGGCAGGTAGATATGTCATGAACAACGGAATACTATACAAAAAATCCTTCCTCGGACCATGGTTATGATGTGTTGAGCCGCTGCAAGCAAACTATGTTTTGAGAGAGATCCATGAGGGATCATGCAGTATGCATGCCGGCCCAAGATCCGTGGTAGCAAAAGCTTTAAGATCAGGGTATTACTGGCCAACTATGCACACGGACGCTAGGAACTTGATAAGGGAATGCAGTAGCTGCCAGGTTCACCGCCCTGTGCCAAGGAACCCACAGCAGAAGCTAACGCCCATCACATCTCCATGGCCATTTTACAAATAGGGGATTGACATAGCCGGACCTTTCCCAGAAGGTCCTGGTAAAGTTAAGTTCCTAATAGTAGCAATCGACTACTTCACCAAATGGATAGAAGCAAAACCAGTGGCAACCATAACGGGAGCCCAGGTTAAGAAGTTTGTATGGGACAATATAGTTTGCAGATTCGGTTTACCAGGAGAGATAATATCCGACAACGGAAAGCAGTTCAGGGATAACCCATTTAAAGACTGGTGCGAAAAGCTATGTATCCGCCAATGCTTCGCTTCCGTTAAGTATCCACAAGCCAACGGCTTGGTGGAAAGGGCAAACAGGAGTTTAGGGGAAGGAATCAAGGCACGGTTGGGCGAGAAAAACAAAAACTGGATAGAAGAGATTTCACATGTCTTATGGGCACACCGTACCATGATCAAGTCCAGCAACAAAGAAACACCATTCTCGCTGACATATGGGACGAAAGCGGTGATCCCAGTAAAGATCGGCATGCTAACCATGAGAACTGCGGAAGTTGACATGATCAAGAATTATGAAGCCTTGGAAATTAACCTAGACCTTCTAAAAGAGAAAAGTGAGCAAGCAGCAATTCAAGAAGCAAAAAAGCAAAGCCAAGATGGAAAAATACTATAATGCCAGGGTTCACAGCACAAGTTTCTGTCCAGGAGACCTCGTCTACCGGAACAATGAAGCAAGTTGTGCGAAAGATAAAGGCAAGTTTGGACCTAAATGGGAAGGACCATATGAAGTCACGGAAGCATTGGGAAAAGAGGTGTACAGGCTTAGAGACTACAACGGAAACGCTCTTCCGCGGACATGGAACGTCACAGCCTTAAGAAATGCTATGTGCATGAAATGTAAGCACCTCTCCCACGCAAGATAAAGCAGCGGAGGGGGCACTGTTCGAATTTTCTTATTTGTAATGTCTTTAAAATTTTAATGAATGAAAAAGTCAAGCCTAGCTACCTTCACAAGCTTTTACTTTGAATTTTTATTTACTTTTTACTTTGCAAAGTTATTTATATAAATTGGTAAGACGCGCACGCTAAGGGGCACGACCTCGTAAAAATTATCCCGTATAATAAGAGAAATGAGTAACCTAACAATTAACTCAAGTACATAAGAGGTATTGCAAGCCCAGTACTGGGAAAATGACCCACAAGCATTTTACTAAGACTATCATCACAAATGTACAACAGTGGTATTAAAAAATAGCAATCAAAACATACTAGCAAAATATAAAAATGCTAAGCAGTACGTAGGTAGACATCAGTGTTTAAACCAACAAAATATACAAACTGTTAAAATACAACTACCGCCACAAAAAGGCCACACCCGACCACGATAAAAAACAAAAAAGGAGATAGGAACTCATCATATACCATAGCCGCAAACAAAACTACTCTAGAGAAGTACCTAGCTTTTCCTTATCAAAGGTCACGGCAGGAGAATCTTCGTTATGCGGCTTCGCATCTAAAACTTGGTCACTGACAAACTGAGTTAGGAGGAATGACGGCAGAGGAGGCAAAGGTCGTTGAAAGAGTAGTGATGGGGGCAGTAGAAGTACTGGCCTCGCCAGTTAAACTTTTTGAGGACAAAGGCTCAACAAAAGGAGTCATGACGTCCGTAAGCAACAAGCATTTCTCCTTAACCTCTCCCCTAAACCTTTTCACCCGCAGGTTAACAACCTCGAGAGAAGAATATAGGGAAGTCTCCGCAAAGACTACATTATCTTCCGACCTGTGGATGGGAAGCATGAGTTGTTCCAGAGAGGGCTGTAGGTCTTCCGCTCTAGGGATCTCTGCCAAAATGCCCTCCAAGCAGAGAGAATCCATAAGGTCAACAATGCTCGAGTCCTTCTTGGATTCTAACTCAGAAAGCAGAGAAAAGTCTACAGCGCCAAGAGCGTTCACGGCATCAACATATTTTTCTTCTACGAAAGGATCATAAGCTTCGACCACGGACAGATCCCTCCCAGCTTTTCCATGATCAACCCTCGCCTTTAACCCATCCTAGATACCTTTATTAACCACGCAGCCAAAGGCCTGCCCTAGAGCTTAAAGATATTTCGAAGACTGTAAGCACTTAAGCATAACAAGTTTAAGCCCATGAGTTAAGATCCATCGCCGGCCGGATATGGTGGTCAGGAAGCAAGGATAAAATTCTTTATCAAGATGGATAGCCATTTCCAATAATTGAGCATCTAATTCCGCAACCCTGTCACCCAGAGCCTTTGCTTGCTCATCCTGCAGGGCCTCAATACATTCCCTAAAGAGCTCAAATGCAGACTCCAGTGAGCTTTTCTGTGAAAACATAAACAAAAAGGATAAAAAAAATGTTAATCATAAAAATAAAGGCAAACTATGATTAAGGATGTAAATAGACCTGCAGATACCTGAGTGATAAGACAGTCCCTCTCAGATTCTAAGGAAGCTACCTTAGAATTGAGCTCATCACGTGAAAGCTGGAAACCGGATAGATCAGAAGTAAGCTTGGCAACTTGAGAGGAAAGAGACGCCAACTCGGCCTCTTTGGCAACATTCGCAGACTCAAGAGTCGCGATCTTCTTAGGCGTAGCATCTCTCTCTCCCTTAAGCGCGAAATTTTTCTCTTTTAAATCTTTCAACTCGTTGTCTTTGACGGCATCAGCAGCTTCCACAGTAGTAAGTTGGCCACGAAGACGGATGGCTTCTGCAGCCTCGGTCTCTTTCAAAGATAACAGAGATTTTAGGTGGCTAATCTCGACATATCGCTCTGATAAAAGTACGGCTTGTTCAACACATTTATCCTCAAGCTCACCCTTCTTCTCCAGAGTATGTTCCACCCGCATTCTCACCTCTGCTCCAAGACACACCTATTGTGCGGCCCCAACATTGAATTCAGAATATAGCTGATCATAATCCATGGCATGCAGTTGTGCAAACAGAGCAGGTGGAGCAAGACGATCCGTAAAATCACGGCAGACATATGGATCTTCAAGAATAGAATCATTTGTCACTTTCCATCTAGGGACATAGACACGGTGCATGGTTTCAGTATCAAGACTCTAGGAAGCATAAAAAGAATCCGATAAAATGGAAGGCTTCTTTAACTTTGAAATGCTGGTTGCATCCGCATTAACCCCATCAGCGGACGTAGAGTCTCTAATATTCTCAAAATCTTTTGACGCGTCTCTAGCCTTTAAACCCGGAATAGCAGCAACATCAGTATCAACGGTAGTGGTAACAGCAACCGTCACTACCGGAGCATCCGCAACAAGAGATCTGACAAAAGAAGTGGCCTTAAAATATGAACCTGAATGATGAGAACCATCCGAAGATACAACATACCTCACATGGGGAGGACGAGTCCGCAAGTTAAGCCAGGATACGGAATCCACAGGTCTAACATCTGGCATAGGGGCAACGGAAGCAACAAT
The DNA here is from genome assembly GCA_026074375.1 of Tanacetum coccineum. NCBI lineage: Eukaryota > Viridiplantae > Streptophyta > Magnoliopsida > Asterales > Asteraceae > Tanacetum > Tanacetum coccineum. The sequence goes on along the minus strand of BQNB010006205.1, from coordinate 92,510 downwards.
GAGAGGCTCCGTAGCACCGCTTGGAATACCAGAACCCTCCGGAATCATGCCACGGAGGGCAGCAAGAGACTTCCGGCCGGTATTAGGAGGTAAGGACTGATAGTCATCCCTCAACTTCTTAGGAGGATAAGTGGAGCCACTAGCATCCCCGGCTACTCTTCTCTTCCTTTTCTTCTTGGTTTTCTCAACAACAACTTCCGGAGCATCCTTAGCAACAGTCTCCTCTAGAACATCATCATCCCTTTCAACAAAATGCTCCTGACCAGCATCATTCCCCTCATCAAACAACTTATCGATACTATCACCGCTATCTCCTGAGGCAGCGGTAACGGGAGGATCCAACGACACGGTGCGACCCTCAGTCATCTTCAGCAACTTAACCTCACATTCCGCAAGATCTCTCTCCCCTATCCGTACTTTGGTGGGATCAGAGTGGCGGATAAACGCAAACAAATCCATCTCTGCAAACAAAAGAAAAACATCAAAAATAGCAGCAACACAATAAAATCTTAGATACAAAACAAAATATACCCACCCTCTTCACCATCCCAAAACGTTGGATAACAATTCTCGTCCAGTGTATAGTAACGGCTTATACCAACCCAGCATAAGAACGGTTCCAGAAATTTCCGGAACGGGGATGTATGAGTACTCAAAAAGTAGCAAGATTCTGTATCATATTGAGAAAGTTTGGGAGGAAGATCTTTACTTAAAATCTTGCTATTCAAAGATACGAAAAGGGGAAAGGCAGTAGAATCAACCCAGAAAAAGTGGTCATTCTAATTCTTTACGGAATCTAACGGTTTGCTATGGCAAACAGGAGCCGCGTTAGAACGTTTGATAAACGACATCCACCCTTTGGTATAAGAGCTAGTGTAGAACGCGCGAAAACAATTGACAAAGGCTTAAATCCGTGGACGCGACATAAAATCTCAAAGTGAGAAACCTTAGCCACCCCAAACACAGACAGTCGGGAAAGATGAATGTGAAAATGGTTAAGAACATCAACAAAAAATTAAGACAAAGGAATCCAATAGTTGGCAAAATCAAAAAACCGGGTATATACGCCAATCTTGCCATCGGGACTTTGTAAAATATTTTTGTCTGGGCCAGGTAATGAAGGATGAACACAAGTAGGTATATGATACTTAGTGCATAGGGCATCTAACGCTTTTTGATTCAACTTAGATTTAATATCGCGAATGGTACTCATCGTGATGTATAAGAAAGAAAGAAAACCTTACTCGATAGCCTAAAGAAAGATGAAGCAGTAGAAAACGTGGAAACTGGTTGACAAAAGCTCAAAAATTTCAACAATGATGGTAATTGGTGAAGAAGAAGAAAAAGAAAACAGTAATAATCAAAGGGGTATTTATACCCTTGGTATAGTAAATACGCAGAGCAGCAAGATGATGACACATGTAACGCACTATGTCAACCAACGGATGAGATTTAAAATAAGTAGATGTGATGCCAGTTGGATAACTGACACCAAGTCGTGTCAATCAGGAAACGAAAGGTTAGGGTGAGTACACGTCACCCAAACCCTACCTACCCGATTAAGGAAAAGTCACGGAGAAGCAAGCAATCACGGAATAAGGAGGGCGTAAGGAACAAAAGTCTAGCAATGTTTACTACACAGCACAGAGTCGCACGCAGTAAAAATACTAAACTGGGGGGACTTGATGACGTATAATGATTATACCTGGCCTCTAGGCCTGGGTTATACCGTCACATTTGGTCCCTATCCTAATCAAAATAAATAATAAATATAACGGGCCGAGACTAAGCCCAGGACCACACTGGCAAGGCTCGGACATAGCAAAACGGACGCGGATTGGTTTGGGCCGCTTCCGTAGACTGTCCGCAGGACAACTAGCGTCTGCGGAAGGGAATCCGCGTCCGCAGTCACGATTATCGCGGATCCTTGCCCGACAAGGGTCTCACTCTAGCCACTACAACTATAAGCGAAATACTAGGAAACCTTAATACTATGCTTTCCTATAAATAGGAGTCCTCTGACACACCACAAGGTACATAATTTCTGACACCCTTTATCACACACATATTCTCTGACAACATGAGTACTTACTCTTACGCTGGAGTCCAATCGTGGGGTCCGTCCCCACGGTAAGGCTAACGGTTTCTTCTCTTATACTTGCAGGAAACTACTTTCTTTACTTGCTCTAGTACAATATCCAATTCACTAACAGCTTATCGGCCCAGTCCAATAAGCATCTCTCATCCACTTCACTCCCAACACATATTTTGTACTAACAAAATAATAAAAATTCTTTTCCGACAAAATAATATTGTTCATGTTTGTAAATTGTTAAAAGATTATGGATATGTTAAGTTAATGCAGCTTTATTTGCCACACATAACTTTAGAAAGAATTAATTGCCCTTAAATCGCGACAAGTTAAAGGATCGACGAGTTCCATATTTGCTAACAATAATACAATCACAACATTCATTAACACGTAGTATAAAACAACCCGTAACTTACGCTTTAACATCATTACACCAAAGTTAAATATAGAAACATACCCCTTATTTATTCCGCCCTTTAGCTCTTTTTGATCATTTTTTCCTCACAAGTAACAATTCTAAAACAAAACATGGCTGATGACAAACCATCAAATTCTGAGCTTGTGGCTAGCGCCAAGGTAATGGCTGATGCTGTGATGGGCAAGGAGACCGACACGGGTAAGATAGCTGGTGCGGCTGCTGATGTCATTGATGCAGCGTCCTCTTATGGAGTGGTAGATGAGAAGCAAGGGGTGGGGAAGTATATGGACCAAGCCGGAGACTATCTTCATAACTATGAAACGACCCATATTACTACCAAAACCGACGCTGATGGAACCAAGACCACCCAAACCACGACCACAACACACGCTGCAACAGCTCCGGATGATGATGATAAATAGGTGTTATGAAAGTTCGAAGACCCATGCATGTTTCTTTAACGAGAATGTGCATAGTAATACAAAAAATGAATCAGAAACATTTTCTATTTATTTTTAATTTTGAATTGCATATGATGGGAAAAGTTATACGTATAATCCAACATTTATATATGATCTTCATGTTAAGAGGAGCCGGGGATTTGTATTTTGCATTTCTTGTATCGATCGATCCATGTGTTTAAGTTGAGATAACATTGATTTACTTTCACTGTATGCTATTTAACAAATAAGACTACATGGTTAAAAGACCATTTCACACGTTTTTCAGTGGCGAAATTGATGTTCAAGCTTCAATTTTTGGCCAAGGCCGAGAACAAATTCATCAATGAGTGGTTGAAGTTTATATTATGCAAAATAACGAAAATGAGAATTATAAGCAATTGTGCATGATTATATATAACTATACATATTTACATGTATGATGTTCTTGATCTTGAGAAGGCCTCATGAATAACTTTAGTCGAGATTTAAAAGCATAAGCAAGTTTTCGTTGGGATTTTTCCTGTTAACCTAATTGTGTCTGCCTTCTCTTTAACCTTCAGTATTTCCTTCTTTTGGTTTTCTGCAGCCTGTGACCGTGCCCCTTCTGCAATCTGATCAATCATTTCCATATCATTCTTGTAACTTTGCAAAGCTCTAGCCCTTTTCTTCTCCGATTCCTCCTGCTACAAGTTTCAATAACATATTTCGATTTAATTTTCAGTGGCATCCATGTTGATTATGAAGAATATAATGAGAAACAATACCTGTTTTCTGGACAACTTCTTCTTTGCTTTCGCCTTCTTTTCATTCTCCCACTCAAGTATTTTGGCGTATAACTTCTCGTACCTGGCCATTCTCTCATTGTTAGAGAAAAACACATTCATGTTTATAAATCGATGTAAGTCGTAACCTAAGGGTTAAGAAGACTAAAATTGTTAGATTTTGGTAGTTTAGAAGTGAAAATATACCGTTCTTTGATCCTTTCCATTTCAGTTTTCTCCCACACTTCCGCCTTAGTGTCTCTGTCTTCGAGTATATGTTCTGAACGCTTTCTATTGACTTTAGTTGAAGGGAATGGGCCTTGTTCACCAGCATTACTTGCAAAACTGCTTTCCGTGTTTCTTTCGTCTGTTTGGTTGTCGAAAGAAGTAGAAGTCTTCTTAAAAAATGGAGATGAATTACCAGTACTTCCTCTTGGCGTTTCTCCTTCAATTTCTGTTTTTGCTGGAGATTTGGACCTTTCTCTTGATACCTTTTCTTGCAATCCTGTATCTCATTCAGACAAAGTTCGAAACTAGTTAGTCTAATTAAGTAATACCTGACACGAATCGTCGACTTTTTATAAGGTATATCAAGTTGTGTAATTTGCCTTTTCACATCAACATACAACCAAAAATAACTACAGTTAAAAAATGTTTCACTTTTGTTTGTAAAATTATTAATATAGGCTAATATGATCATTATATAGAAATCTACAAGATTATCGGGTTCATTAAAATATCTTATATTAGGTTTTTATCTATGGTTTCACGTTATTAAAATACTGTTTAGGCAAAGACGACAATGACTTTTTGTGAACCTTTTTATGTAATCATGGAATTTAACATATAAATTGTACCTGAGATTTTCCTGGAGAACAAGCTAGGAGTTGATATGGGAACTATATTGTCTTCTTTGTTCTTCATCTTATTACTTGCAGAAGAAGAAAGGGTTCTTTCTCTTGCCCTTCTTGTCACAGAAACTGCGTCATCTTCTTGTTTCCTCTTGGGTTTGCTCAAACTATCATCATGGCGTCTTCTTGCTCTTCTTCGTTCTTCGACTGAACCAATGGCATATGCAGCTGCTGCAACTGCTGTTCGAAATTCATCGCTCTCCAAGTAATCAGAGTCATAATCGTATGTCAGTTCACGTGAAGATTGTCCTCTATACCAGTTTTGACGACTTCTGTTATCTACATGCACAAAAATGGCTTCATTAACCCCTAGCTATGATACTCGACGCAAAGGGAATTGAACCACTTATAACTTTTCGTATAGTTAGGGAAAGATGTACATATAGGCAACCCCTGCTGATTTTTTTAAGAACTTTAGTATAATGTTTCCTATGAATATATCTGCTCATTTTATGTATACAACTATAAATCCATAAGAAACGTCTTCTGGCTACGATCGTATGCGTGTTGAAAAGGAATTACCTCCTTTAAAAGATAGACTCTTTTGAGATGGTAATCGTCTCTCTCTAACACGTGAAGTTTCACCTTCATTTTCGTCTTCGATGCCAGAAAATTTCACCCTAATATAAGAGGTTAGTTCGCATATGATAATAGTTAGGCTAAAATATCAGATACCAAGAAAAAGTAGAATATCTCTCACCTCATTTGCTTGATCACATTTGACATGATTCAAGACCAAATTACTTGTAAAATTGTTGTGAATAATGCAAGTTTAAAAGTTGTGTTTATTTGAAGGATCCACACAAGAAGCTAAGCTAGAAGCAATGTTTTGCATGTAAACTCTGTGTTTGGTAATCGAAAATGTGTTGGAAAAGAATTCTTTTCTTGATGCCAGAGTTTTGTATATGATGAAGCTATCTAGCTTAGGTTTGTTTAGGTTTTGAGCAAATGATGACTTCTGCGGATTTTATCGGTTGAGGAATCTACTTAACTTTAGAATTTTGATTTGATGCAATATACTTTACATTAATTTATTCACAGAAATCATGGGTTCAAGTCTCGTTGAGAACATCTGTGAGATAACTGGATAAGTGTGTGACATATCGCCGTTTACAAAATATATCACCAATGTTTTGAAACTGGTCCGGTCGAAAAAAAGGGTCAAATTAAACCGGGTTTTATATTTTCGAAACCCGGTTAGATCCGTCGGGTTTTAAGTGACCCGGGTGAACCCGGTTCTCGAGACCCGGCCGGGTGTCTTTTTCATTTTTTTTTAAAATAAAGTAAGTTAATTATATATATTTGCGACGTAATTTTATTTTTATATGTTATATTTGTTAGTCCATTGTTTTTAGGCTCAATATATGAATATTCATGATTTATATAAAAAAAAAATTGTATCATTGTAATAATAAAAAAAATTGTGGAAGATCGGGTTGACCCGGTGGTCCAACCGGTTGAATCGTAACCCGATGACTCAACCAGGTCGATTAGAGACCCGATTTTCAAAACATTGTATATCACCTGACAAACGTTATTCATTTGTTTTCTAGTCAATGATGGTTTATGTTTTTGATGAATTTTGGAAAAAGATCATGTATTGAACATACATAATGAATGAAAACTGCATAACAAATTACCACGTGCCCCAAAAGTCAACAGCAATTGTCTTCTAGCACTATTCATTCAGTTGAATAGATCATCCAGCCCATTTGATTGAGCAGTGGATCACCTTGTCTTCTTGATGGATTCTTGAACTTTTTTTGGTTCACCAAGGCGAATCTAGTTTATTTTTTCTTTTCATCTCGTAATTATTATATCTTTCATCAAATTGTTTTTAAGGATCATCAGTTTCAACACATGAGAAATCGCTACATATAAACGATAACCCACACAAAACCAGGTGACTCGGCGCTAAGGGCTCGGTCTCTAGGGCGAAAGTACCTATAGGTCTCGGGTTCGAATCATGAGGAGAATATTAATCCCCTTGTGGCCACGGAGGTTCACCGGCGATGACTCTGTGCTGTCTGAAAGGGTAGTTGTCTTGAAATTTGTCGGCTCGCAATGTCGAGTCGAAACCCAGGTAAATTAAAAAAAAAACTCACAAAAGCTTCTGTACACCATTTAGCAACAACAGTGAAAAACTACAAATCACACTCCATCTCAAGAATTGCAATGGCAGTTTATGCATATGATTACTAGCTTGAACCAACAGCTTTTATTCAAAATAATCAGCACTATCTGTTTCAAAAGTGCACTAGGGGTTTCAAGAGTTCTAACTGCAATTTAAGAATCTCATAAAAAGAACAAAAGAAAAACTCAAATCCCAATTTGTATGTGCAACTCATCCATGATGTCAAAACAAAAATAAACCCATAGAGTTCCAACAAACTAATGTACAAAAATGGGAGCCAAAACAAGTCACATGACTATGGTGTGACAAAAACACATGCTCTCAAAAAGCTTTTAACTTCACTGATTCCGGAAGCCATTTTCAGATCTTAACAGGCGATTTTTCTTCCTCACATTCGCTTGTAACCTTAATATCATTCATATCGACAGATGATTTTACATCAACTTCCTGACAGGAAACGCAGAGTCTTCAACGCCAATAACAGAGTCATGTTCATCACCATCATCATTATCGTCATCATCAGAAAAAGAATCAGGATCACCAAGTACAAAATCACCAACCGTTCAAGTTTATCCCCAAAAGTCCCACCATAACTTTGCCGCCATTCATCATTATCACTATCAGGATATAGAACTTGTGATCTATTCTGAACAGCTCGTCTACGAAGAATGAACACATTGAAGTAATAACTCACGATTTCCTTCTTTGTGCGAGAGGGAAATTCGATAGACAGTTCTTTCCAGAACCTTCCGCCAACAGAAGCAGGGTTCAAGTAAACAACTTCGTGAAAAAGTCGTTCTTCTTCTTCAGTCCACTTAGCTGCTGCTACTTCTCCCATCTCGAGCATTCCCAAAGCAGCGAACTTTTCATCCCCGTAACATTTTTTTAGCTTCAAACGAGCTTCGTTCACGTGTTGTTGCACACATCTAACTGAACCAACATCAAAGCACTCACAGGCCGCTTGAATATCTGAATCAAACATAGAATGACCAATCGGAACTACACAAACACCCAAGAATATCGACATTCCACTATTTTCACGATATTTACTAGCTATCTCTGCGTCAAATTCAGGAACATCAGCTTGATGATTTGGTCCAATAGGAATTTCTTTCCTGGGAGGACTATTCAACAAAGACGAGTAAATATCTTCAAAACGAAATAACGGTCGCCTCGGGACGCTATTCTCAAAAAAATCAGAGAAAAGATAAGGGGGAAACATCGTCCCAGGTTCAGAATCGTCATCATCAGTGCCGATCCCAGTCACTAATGGTAATGGTGCATTTAATTCAAACTCCTTGAAAACAATATGAGGCACAGTAATGTCATTTTCACTTTCCGGTCCATTGACTGTACGGAAGTACTTACGGCCACCTTCATTTGCAATGTCATTGTCATAAACGAGATGTTTTGGGTGCTTAATAAATTCCAGCAGATCTTCATCAAAGGGTCGTTTAGTTCCCATCACCACCAGAATAGGCAAACACAAACTGATACAGAATCTGCACAAATATACAAACTGTTGTTAGTGGTGATGTTATATAATGTGGGAGAGCAATAAATGCTGCTGCAGTATGCCAGTATATATCTGCCCATACTAGTAAAGAATCACAAATCCTATATTAATCTTTATCCTTAATAATCCAAATGAAAGAAACGCGTTATTGGTGTTCCACATAAATGATTACCAGAAAAGGAAGGTAACTGCGACCTAAAACTACATAAGTGATGCACAAAACTAACTGAACTTCAGGTAATAAAGATTTATAAAAAGAAAAAGAAATCACAAGAGCAGACTAGTTTTCCCATATCAATACAAAGCCACTTATTGTTTTAAGACAGCAATAAATACCGCTGCCATACAAATACGTACATATACTAATAGATAGGAAGAATTATTTATAGAACAATAAAAAATGATCATATCAGAAGTCTGGTTATCATGTATCAGCACAAAACTGGTCACTGTTCTATACTTAAGAAACAGAAAAGCTGTATTGTTTGCAATAATTTTAAAGTTGTGGCCGAAGCAATAAAATCAAAACAGACTCGAAACGTAGCAGCGAAGTTTTACTATATATAACAAGTTACCAACTTTGTTCTCCTATCTGGTGTTTACTTAGCATGATCCACACAAGAGCCAATAAAATTACAATTATCAACATAAAAATGTACCCAAATAAATCCAATCTCGAAAGCACCAAATCAGGTAATACTATATACCGGAAAGGTAAAACTGTAAAACATGCAATAATCATATGCTAAAGACGTGATATCACAACGGAGTATTAATTTCCTTAAGCTGACTATAATTTAACGCAGCTATAATGTTTTAGTCTAACATGGGTCAAAAAGAACCAAGAACATCAAATCATTAATGTCTCATATAACAGCAAATAAAGCAACATCATAAATTATTAACTAGTGATGCTAGAACCTATAACGAAACAATAACAAAGAATAGTTTCTGCAGTATAAACATAACCATATAAGTGAAGCAAAAAACTACTAACATATAAACAAAATGACGTTTATCACAACTTCTAATGCTCAACTTACTCAAAGGAACGGCAAATAGACATGATATGATATTAACATACTGGTCTGCTGGCGTAAATGCAGGACTACAACGTATTAAAACTTAACTGAAGTGCACAAAATTAGCCACATTGCACTAGAAATACTAAATTGCACAAATTCACAATTTTTATAACCAAAAACAAGCTAAACACATTACCCAGAACATAACTTCAACATCTAATTTTATGAAAATAACAAAAGCCCAAATTTTTTCTTCAACCCCTAACCCTAATTATAACCCACAAAAATTAACCACGTAAATCAACATATCATCGGACAATAACAGCAATTAAACATAATTAACAATCACACTTACCGAACCCCTCAATCAATTTTCAAAAACACGAATAATCAAAACCCTAGATATAAATTAACCCAAAAATAATCAAAATTAGAAGCAATTGAACTAGGGCTATTTGAAAGGATCAAAAACCCATCAAGAATATATAACGAATCGAAAGAATAAACGAATAATTTGAAAGAATTGAATGAATGAAACCCTAACCCTAGAATTTGATATAATTGATGAAACTGAATGAAATTGGGGTCGATAGATAGAGGATAAGATGAATTGAATGAATTTAGAAGGTGATTTGGTTATTAGATCAGGGAATTATGTTAATTTTGGAGATTAGACATTGGGGATTTTAACGATGATGAAAAGAGGGGAAAAAGATGCGGTTTTTGTTTTGGTTTGGGGGAAAAGAGACGGTTCGGGTTTGGTGGAATTTGAACCGGTACACGTGTCCAATTCAGTCTGTTTTTTAAATAATTCATTTGTTACAAAACAAGTCCTTGTACTGGTTGGCTTTTACATTGTAACTTATTACTACAAACTCCGTCTTAAAATTACAGTTCATGTTTTTTTTATGTCTCAAATTTATTGTCCAATTTCAAAAATACATTAAAAAGATAAATTAAGTTTACAATATTACCCTCACTTGAGGTAATAATTACAAACCTAAAAAAATTTATAAAATAATTTGTTAAAGATAAAACTGTCATTGTAAAAAAAAGTAAAAGAAAGAAAGTAGTAATGATGATGTTTTTCTTAAACTGCGTGTTTTTGTCAGTGAAAAATAATTATGAGACCGAGTGAGTACTACTTAGCAAGGTAAATTCCAACAGTGGTTTATTTTAAACTTTGTGGTCACACAAAATAGTAAAAAAAAGTTTTTAATTGCCGGCTTGTGCGACCATTTTACTTTTTGACAAGTGTCCTGAGAGTACGTGGATGTTTTTTGCTCGACTGTAGTGACATTTTTTGCGGTCATGTCGATTTTTGCTCAATTGACGGTTGTATTTTTGTTTTAGTTGAAAAATGTCAACCATGGGCCCCACTTTTCTTATAAAACAAAAGTGATTATCAAATATCACATGAGTCTAGCAAAAGACAACACGGTCGCAAAAATGTCACTTCATTCGAGCAAAAAACATCCACCTACCCTTAAGAGTTAAGACACTTGTTAAAAAAAATAGGTTGAGTTGCACGGTATAACAGCTTACTAGACTAAAATTGAAAACCCTTTTGTTGGGTCAGTTTAGTGCCCTTTAGTCTTTCAGTAGATTCAAACATAAAATACCATAAGTGTTGTTCCCTTTGAATTAGTTTACCAATAACTACAAAGTTATAATAAGCTAACCCATGACTTGAAATAATGTATTAAAAAGAGTTTTGATAAACATAAAGACTTAAAGTAAAAACACAAAACTATTTTCAACATTTAATCCTATATAAATCTTATTAAGAATTATACCATATTGTTTGCGGAACAACAATGGGGATGAATGGCAACGTAAAGTATAAGTGATCTCCTCTCTAATAACACTTTGCAAACCAAAGTATTGCAAAGGTTAACAACTATGCTAACCAACTGAAGCTTACTTCAAGGACTTAGTTGATTTAGAGGAGTAGGGGTTTGTGAATGATAAACATTAAGTGCACACACGTGAAACCCTACTCCATTACAAGACTCTCTATTTATAGTGCTAAGGTAAGGTTAGAACCGACATGGGTGAAAAGTGTGTGCCCACAAGTTGATTGGACAAGTATATTCGTACACTTGTCTCTATTAAAGATTCTAATCTAGGTAAGGGGACAACACACTTTCTAAGGTCAGTGATGACACTCACCTTGTTTTTATACCCATTTCAGGATAATTTGACTTAAAGAAATAAATACTTGATCTTATACCTTTGAACTTATCCCCCCCCTTATTCTTCAGTCTTCTAGGTCATCATTATATCTAAGGTGATCGTATGGGGTTCAGTGAGCTTATTGCCACAACTCACTGAACCCATTACCTTCTTATTTGGTCCAGGGCCTTCATCCACTAAGTACCGCCTCACTGAATGGTTGAGTCTTCTACTTTGACTCAGGTTGAACACTTGAAGGTAACTGACTGAATAACTATTCATTCAGTGGCCTGAGTAATGTTTAAGGATATCTAACACTTAGGATATTTTGTATCCAAATACTTAGTGAAAGATCATTTGGCACTGAATTAGGCCAACACTAAGTCAAGTCTAGTTAAAGATAGTTTAGCTTCAGCTCTTCAAGTACTTAGAAGATCAAGTAGTATCCTCACTTCAGTTTATGTGGTTGTTCAGAAACTGGAGACAAGACCTTAGCAAGAGCTTGTATTCAGCTTGGTTGGCAAGCTTAACGATGTTGATCTCCTCTCAGAAGCTGAAACCAAATATTTCTATTCTGGAAAATTTACAAGACGGGAAAAAGATATGCTTTATATAAAAAAAAATAAAGCATATCTCCTTAGAAATGACTTCTTCCAAAGTTGGTAAAGAAGTACAATAACTTTCTTTAAAGGACTTTTCCTTGTACCTTAAAGCATGACAGCATTAAATGGGATCTCAACCACCCATCAAATGTTTGACATATGTAAAGGGAACCTCATTGTAAACCATAATTCCTTAGTATAAAAGAAATGTTGTATGGGAGTAAATGTGCATCTCTTGAAATTAATGTGAAACACATTCAAGAGCATATTTACTCCTCGAATCAAACTATAGAACCACTTAGGCTTCAGCTTCAGTGTTGGTTAAAATTTTGTACTTAAATTCTATACATAGGTTTAAGTTTAAGTTATAGGGAGATTACCAAATTGTCATTCTACTACTTTTTTATTCTGTAAGCAAGGTATGTCATAGATTCTTTATTCATTCTAATAAGAACTTATACGTTGAAAAGGACTTACTTGTGTTGTTTTAAACTTGCTCTTATATTATCGTATTTAGTTGTTTAAAACAATACACTTTGTTTTCATGAAATGTGATTAGTTTAACTTGATAAACCTAATATCACATTCAAGCGGACCAACAAGTGGTATCAGAGCGGTTTGATTTATAAAACCTTTCTCAAAAGCTTTTTATCGTTGCTCAAAAGATTTTTAAAATCAAGATCTAAAATGGCAGCAGAAATACCACAAACTCTAGAGTATAGGGGTGGCCAGTAAAATGATGCTCCCTTACTAGAGGTGAAAATTTTCACCAACTGCAAGAAAAGGTTCATGTGTTACATAGTTGGTATTGAACCTCAATTCAAAAACATTATTTTCAATGGTCTATGTGTCCCAATGATTGCTGGTGTGCGAAAACCTGAAGCACAATGGATAGACAATGAAAGAAAGGCTACTAACCTAGATCAGCGACTAAAAAGTCTTATTACGTCTGTCATACCATATGACCAAATGAATTTTTTTATCAGTTGTGAAACAGCAAAATCTACTTGGGAAGACCTGATACTATATCATGAGGGCCCCTCTGATGTGAAATAAAATAGGTTCATGGACCTTAAGTTGTGTTATAACACCTTCAGATTCTAGGAAGGTGAAAATCTTACACAAATTTTCACCATATACAAAGCTTTGATGAATGAACTAGTAAATGATGGTATTAAACTTTCAAATCTGGAAATAAATATTGGTTTCATCAATGGGTTACCAAAGAAGTGGCTAACTTTTTGCCAAAGTCTCTGTTAGCCGTGTATTTATTAAAGTGATGGTCATTAAATATTCCCGAGCCTTGTATAAGTAAAACGTAGTTTACGGGAATTTTACTTAAGCTAGTTGGGCCTAGATGTCGGGCTCAAGCCCATTTGTATTATGAACCAGCCCAACACAAAGCCCACTAGAATAGTCCACTCTTGGATCTATTTAAAGCCCTCTCCAAGTGTGGAGAGGGTGTTGCTTCTCATTTTTTCTTTTGTGAAACAAGTAACCATTTTTCTTTCTTTTTACTTTCTCTCTCTAAAATCTATTTTTCTTATTTTTGTGTTTTGGTGATGAAATGATATCCTAACAAGTGGTATCAAGAGCCAAGGTTGGGTTATGTGATTTGTGTGTGGTAACTGATTAGTTTTTATTGTTTCGGCTTATTAAATTTCTCTTTTATAGTGCTTGTTATCATCTTGCTTATTGTACTATTTGAGTGCTTATTTTTGCTTGTTACTCCTCATTTTTTGATCACTAGTTGACTATATGTCATGATTTATTAAAAGCTAAGCTTAAATCTCTTAAAACAACTTTAAAAAATTAAACTTCAAAGTAAAGGGTGTTTGGCAAAAGAGGTAAAACGTCATTATGGTTAAAAAACCCATATGGGTCATAGGGTCACATTTGACAGCCTTTTTATTGACTTTAATACTGTTTTTTACAAAGTGTTTAGTTTTAGAATCTGTTTTTGAGTTTTACTTAAGTGTCTTTTAAAACTGTCATTCCAAGACAGATTATTAGAGTTTATTAGCTTAAATCTTTTAAACAAGTTTCTTTTTGCTTAATTCTTGATCATTAGCTTATTAAGCTTAGTGTTTAGCTGTGCTAGCTTAGTTATCTTTTTCCTTAAGCTTATTGTGCATAAATTTGCTTAACAGTTGAGCTTATTGTTTCCTTGTTTAAAAAAGTAGTGTTCTGCCATTTTCTTTTGCTCATTTTCACTGCTTATTTGAGGTTTTCAAAAATAGTTGTAGTTAAATAAAATGCTTATTGTCATGTGCTTAATAAGTTTATAAAAAAAAGTACTGTAGCAAGCTAAAAAAGGGTGAGGCCAGGATTCGAACCTGCCACCCCTCCCTCAACACACCACACACTTACCGCCTTGCCCTTGGGTCTTTTTCATTAAGGACCCAAGGGACTTAATTAATATACTCTTTTAGCCCGTTTGCCTTTCACCTTGTTTTTAAGCTTATTCCTGCTTATTTATAAGCCCTCTGTTCCAGCTTATATTTTTCGTAGGTTCAGCTCTCTTCGAGCTATTTTTCACTATTTTTGAGAATTTTTTTATAAATGTTTACTATTTTTTATGATTTATTTTCCTTTAATCTGTTTTTAATTCATAAAAATTAAAATAAAAATCAAAAAAATATTTTTCTTTTTTTAGAAAATTTTCTTTTAACAAATTTTACGTAGGAAAAATAGAAAAAGTTTTGTAGGGTTGTTTTTGCAAATTTTTACTTTTTAAAGCTCGGGTCTCGAGCCCGGGTTTCGTTTTCTTCGATTTTACATCTTTTTAAGCCCTGTTTTAAAATCTCTTTTCATTTTCTTTTTAATTAAGTTATTTTAGTTAGGAAAACTTTTAAAATCATTTTAGGTCCTAATTTTTAGATAACTTAGTTTTTTAAACCTCACGTTTTTAATTTCATCTCTCCAGACTTGAGAACCCTCACCAAGATGAGTTCGAGAACAAAGAAATCACGGAAACATTTCCACTCGAAACTCTTGGATCGGTTGCTCTTCGTGATGATAGTACCCCATGGTTTGCAGATTTCGCAAACTACCATGCGGGGAACTTCATTGTCAAGGGAATGTCGTCCCAACAGAAAAACAAATTTTTCAAAGATGTCAAACATTATTTCTGGGACGACCCCTTTCTATTCAAGATCTGTGCTGACCAAGTAATTAGGCGTTGTGTTTCGGGGCAAGAAGCTTTTGACATTCTTAAAGCTTGCCACAGTGGACCCACCGGGGGACACTACGGTGCCAATTACACCGCTAAAAAGATCTTCGATTCAGGATTTTATTGGCCCACGATCTACAAGGATGCCCATGACTTTGTCACCCGATGTGACATTTGTCAACGTCAAGGCAAAATTTCGCAACGTGATGAGATGCCACAAAACTCTATCCAAGTTTGCGAAATCTTTGACATTTGGGGCATTGATTTTATGGGGCCGTTCCCATCTTCAAGAGGGAACAAATACATACTCGTGGCAGTCGATTACTTATCGAAATGGGTTGAAGCAAAAGCGCTCCCCACCAATGATGCCTGAGTTGTTTGCAAATTTCTTAAATCTCTCTTCTCCAGATTTGGTGCCCCTCGTGCAATCATAAGTGATCGCGGAACCCATTTTTGCAATGACCAGTTTGCAAAGGTCATGCTTAAATACGGAGTCACTCATCGTCTCTCCACCGCGTATCACCCACAAACAAGTGGGCAAGTTGAGGTATCGAATCGTGGCTTGAAACGAATTCTTGAAAGGACCGTGGGCGAAAATCGTGCCTCTTGGTCGGACAAACTGGATGACGCTCTCTGGGCCTTCCGTACAGCTTACAAAACACCCATCGGGTGCACTCC
Source organism: Tanacetum coccineum (assembly GCA_026074375.1). Lineage (NCBI taxonomy): Eukaryota > Viridiplantae > Streptophyta > Magnoliopsida > Asterales > Asteraceae > Tanacetum > Tanacetum coccineum. Next base: position 76,583 of record BQNB010006205.1, on the reverse strand, counting down.
GTACAAGCTTGTATATGGAAAGGCATGTCATCTGCCGGTCGAGTTGGAGCACAAAGCTTACTGGGCCCTTAAGCATACAAACTTTGATATCAAAACCGCGGGTGATCACAGAAAAGTTTAGCTCAACGAACTTAATGAACTTCGTGATCATGCCTATGAAAACTCTTTGATCTATAAAGAGAAAACCAAGAGGATCCACGATGCCAAGATCAAAAACCGCGTTTTCAACGTTGGTGATCAAGTTCTCCTCTTTAACTCTCGATTAAAGATTTTCTCTGGCAAGTTGAAATCCCGTTGGTCAGGACCATTCACCATTGTCCAAGTCTTTCCGTATGGCACCGTCGAGTTATCCCAAAACTCCGGGCCTAGCTTCAAAGTAAATGGTCATAGAATTAAACACTATTTTGGAGGGGACATACCAACCGAGGTTGTCCCGGACCTCCAAACCTTCCCCAAGGACCAATAAATTCGGGGATTGGGTCAAGCATAGCGACCTTAAACAAGCGCTTCGTGGGAGGCACCCCATGCTTATCAGTAGTAGTATTATGTAGTAATGAATAAGTGTTTTTGTGTGAGGAGGCTTACCTCTTCCATTACCCGTGTTTTGTCCGTGTTTTGTGTGTTTTGTATGTCCAGGATTTCCCGGATTGTGAAGACTCTCGTGCTCTCGGTTTTGCCCTTCACTCACAAGAGTTTCACATCCTCAGCTTCATTTTGGGAATCCAATATCCAAATCTAATCGACTAACGTTTTATCTTTTGGCACACTTAATAAACGGCCTTAGATTTACGTAGGTACCCTTCAAAACATCGAGGACGATGTTTAGTTCTAGTATGGGGGGAATCTTCGATTTGATTGTTGCCTGCAGCCGTTGTTGTCACGTAATCCCGTTTTTACCACCAAAATTTTTGCAAAAATTTCAAAAAAAAAATGGAAAATTTTAAAAAATTTCAAAAATAAAATAAGTGTTTTGTCACAGTTTTGACTTTCCCAATGGGTAGAATGAGAATAAATTTTGACTCGATCGGGCGTGTTGAGCCCTAGCTTTGTCCCTTAACCATTTAATAAACGAAAGTTTATTAGGCTAAGCATTCGCGGATCCTTTTATTAGGGATTTTAAATTTGCGAAGAACGAGAAATGATAGTGTTATTTACAAGTAGGATGCTAAACAAGGATTATTTGGAAATCTTAAAAGCTTATAAGTGTAACTTGTCGCTTTTTCTCCTATGAATGCTTCTTAACCTACTAATAAACGCTGCTTAATTTTGCTTTAAAATTAAAACCGACATTTTCTAAAAAGAAGCTCTTTCGGAAACGAAAATATTCAACTTATTCAGCTTTTATACTTGAGTTTTTAAAACGAAATTTTCTCTTATTACGGAAAATAAGTTGCAAATACATATATAATATATATATATATGATATTAATTATATATATATATATATATATATAATATATATAACAATGAAAAATAAAAAATTGTGGGCTATAAAGGTTTACTGCATGTTGCCGGCTCACAACCGATGTTGCAGTCTTCAAAACAAGGCCCATAGTGAGATAATAAATCGAAGTTTTTACAACAAGTAAACCGTCGTCAGACTAAGTCCACATCTGATTGTCGAGTGCGTGGCCGATGTAGTCGTCATGGAAATGATGACGATAGTAAATAAGTATATAGCAATAAAATAAAATTTAATGGTTAAGATTTCTGTTACTAAACTCAAGTAAAATTTTTGAACTAAGAATATTTGCCTTTAAAGACTTCAAACGTTGTTGGTTACCGTCGGTAGATTATTTTGATTAAGTATTCTCCGTGGGGTGTCAAAAACCTGGGAACTTAGCTGATGAGGCTGGGACGTTCCGAGAAGAAAGGTCGCTACATGGAATAATCACACCAATGAGATCATTAAATTTTTGATGTTTGCGTGCTTTGAGTAGTGTTGTTTATTTAGCGGTAAATCTAAGAAATTCGGCCTAAAAGGATGGAGTATCCCGCTATTACATTGCGAACATTCTCCTGTAGGGTCTCAACCTGATAACCTAAGTCGAACTCGGCAGAACTGGGATCTATCGAGTAATAATGCTGGTTGGTGGGTGATCTAGTCCTTTTCCCTAGAATTCTCAGAAATATCATTATGCCATAAACTATACTACTTTTCTAAAACGTCTATCTAAATTTAACTTAAAAATTAAGCACATCGTAAAACCACTCTAATTGAAAAATTGTTTGGGAGGCGAAAGTAGACAAGTCATAGTTATAAAGTAGTGTTAGCATCTTTACTTGTACTTAACGGTGATTTCGTTTTTACGCTTAGCTTGGGACTAGTGAAAAATCGGGGACGATGAATTTTATTCCGTCGACATCCGTAATTATTCTAGGGGCTTCTCCATTCTATGAATTCCCCACGTGTTGATAAATAAAGGAATCAAACAGGTGGATCAGCAAAGAAAATCCAAAAATATTAGGGTGAGGTTATGTACATAAAAAAATAGTGAATACGGACTTGTCGAAGCTATTGATTACTTTAGTTCCCCCTTGACGAACTTTTTAGCTACTTTTCAGAGGTAATTAGTCGAGGGGGATTGAGATTCTTAGTTTTCGTAAACGTTTACTTCATAACATTGCGTGAGGACACGGCAATACCTTAGTATGGGGGATTTTGGTATGTGCTTAATTACACATACCATTTTCCATAAAAAAACGGACTGTTAAATGACCCCAAACTACCAAAAAATGGCAATGTATTTGTATGTTTTGCGATTGTATTGTGCAGGAAACGGATAATCATGGAAAGGACGAAAAACAAAGCCAAAAACGACAAAACTGAGCACGAAATGGAAATGTGGAAAAGACGAAGCCAAATCGAAGCCAAAAAGTCAACCAAGTCAAAAAGTCAACATAAAAGTCAAACATCAAAGTCAAAGTCATCTACCGAGAAGCTAACAGAAAAAGTATAACTTAGGACTGAAAATTGCAAACCCAAATTTATATTACAAGTAGAAAAAGGACATGGGCTGAAATTGGCTAATTTATTGAAAAAACAACTTAGGCGCTAAATTGCCAAACCCCAAAATGCTGTATTACACAAGGACTGACTTTGCAATGATATAACACAACATAGATGGGGTTAATCTGTCAAGATTCCTAAACCATACACACCACAAGGACCAAGTGTGTAGATTACCCCCCCTAAATAACCTTAGGGACTAAACATTGTCACTTGACCTAACCCTAAACATCTACCCTGTTACCTTTTTTTTTTTCTATAACAACCATTTCCCGCCATTTTAAAACCCACCCACCACTCATGAGCTTTTTACCCCCCCACACTTTTACCTGCACAAACCAATACCCCTGTATAAAAACTTCACCCTCACCCCACTAATCCGCCCCTCAGCTTTAAAGAATGCCATGTTGGCAAATCCTTCACCAATTTAAGTATCTTCAAAGGCTTAGATTGACTCAAAAGAAGCCAAGAATATTGAATGGCTGAATAACTTTACAAGTCCCTACACAACAAAAAACACCTTAGTGAAGCCCTCCACAAAAGAAGCACAAGGTGAGAAGACCAAGAAGAGAAGATTTCGGCTATAAATAGAGCCTTTTGTAAGCCTTTAAGGCATCTTAGCAAAATCTTATCAGAACTTAGCTTAATTTTAGTTTAATTGTCATTTTTTTCAAGCATTCACAGCTTATTGTACTACTACTTTCAGCATTGTACCTTTTTAAGAATTAATCAAGTTTTTTGAGGTTTATTCCCATCTTTGAATTCTAAGTTTAAGTCATGTAATTATATGCTTAATGGTGTTTAAAAAAGTTTCTCAATTTAGCTTAATGATAAGCTTGTTTAATTAGCAAACCAAAAAGTTAAGTAATTACATAAAAAATCAATAAAAAAATCTATAAAAAAAAAATACCACAGCTTATATTTTGGAGAATGGTCAAAAATGGATGGACCAAGGGTTGAATGAATTCAGAGATAATTGGACTTAGGGGTGATAAGATTAGTTTTAGGTTCCCTTACTTTGGACTTTTGTAAGTTTTCATTTTTAATTTTCTGCATTTTTTACTTAATATTACTGTAGCATAGCTTATTTCAGCTTATTAGTGCTTATTTCCTGTTTGAATGTGCTTATTCATGCTTATTGAGGTTGTTTAGTGCTTAAATTCCAGTCTTGTAGTTTATGAATCATTTGTTTAAATTTTTCTTAAAAATTGTCAATTTTAGCTAAAACTGTCATTAGCTTTTTGGGCTTATTTAAGTGCTTAATCTCTATTGGAAATTGTTCATTTATGCTTAATATGTTGATATAATGATTTGCTTTTAAAAACCTTAGCTTTAATCTATTTAAAACAGCCTTAAATTAGTTTTTAAAATCTCAAAGGGGTGTTTGGGTTAACTGGAAATGTGGGTCAAAATGGGTAAAAACTAGCTTAGTACCATTGAGCCAGTTTTTAGTAATCAAAAATAGATATAAAGTTTAGTTTGTTTGATTTTTGTAGTATTTAAACTCATAATCATAGTTTGTATAACTGGTGCTCAAATCTGTGAGCTCATAAGCTTATTTAACTAAGTTGTGTGATTGAATGATTGTATGCAAGTTTTTATGCTAGTTTTGTGTTTGCTTGAGTGTCAAAACCAGTTGAAATCAAAGTCTAAAGCACCTGCAAGTTTTCTTTGTGTTTTTGCTACAAAACTGTCAATAAAAAGCTAAGTTAAAACTGTCAAACTTTAAGTTAAATTTTCAGATAGTAAACTAATGTGTTTAGCTTTTAGTTTTTGTGCACAAGCTCACTAGGAGCTTGTGTTTGTAGCTAATTTCTACTTTTGAGCTTATTTGATGGGTTAATGAATAGCCTGCAATAAGCCCCTTGTCAAAAGCATAACACCACCCCTGGTGCTGAACAGCTACCTTGAAGCAACTTTTTCCACTTATTTTTCAAAATAAGCCCCTAGTGTTTTTGCAATTTTAGATAGCTTATAGGTCCTAATTTGTCTGTTTTTAGGTTTTAAAGCTTAGTTGGTAGGTTTAAGTGCTTATTTTTAAGCCCAAAGTTGGGCATTTGGACTGTTTGGAATTAGTAGTTTGCCCTGGTGCAAAACCCTTACTTTAAGCCATTCTTTCTCAGCTTATTTGTGTGATTAAGACTTAACTTTTTACCTTTTTAGATACCCAATAAGCTAGTTTTTAAGCCCCTAGAAGCTCAGCCCTTAAATTCTCCTCTAGGTTGCTTAATTTTAAGTGAAAAGTTGGCTGTTTGGCCATTTTGAATGCATTTTAAGCCAAAAAGGCTAATTGGCTTATTCTGGCTTATTTGGTTGATCTTATTTGCTGAATTTTGTCCTAAGTGCTTATTAGGTTAGTGGTTAGGTCTGTATTTGCTTATCTTTCATTTACTTGTGCTTATTTGCTTTAAAAAATCAAAAAGAAAAACTCATTTGTACACTTAGCTTAATTAAGCATTCTGTCAGCTTTTTGAGCTTTTTCCAGCTTATTCTTAGGTTTTTAAAATTAGTGTCAGTTAAATAAAATGCTTATTTTTGTCCATTCTTTAAGTTTGTAAAAAAAATTTGAAAAATAAAATAAAAAGGGGAAGGCCAAAGTCCTGGGTGAGCAAGGCTCGAACCCGGGACCTCAAAGCCCTCAACCCTTTTAAACCCCACACCACTACCGCTGTGCTACAATAGCTCATCCGGTAGTGGTTTGTAAGGTTTAATATTTAAGGCCACTTTGGCCCATTAAGCTTATAAGCTGATTGGGCTTATTTCTCGGCTTATTTGATAAGCTGGTTTCCCCAGCTTATTTTTCTTAGGACTGTCATACTTTAAGCTAGTTTGTGTAATTTTTTCAGATTTTTTATAAACGTTTAGTATTTTTTATAATTTATTTTGTTTAAAAACTTTAAAAATTCATAAAAAATAAAATAAAAGTCAAAAAAATAAAAACTTTTTTTTTAAAGATTTTCTTTTTTCATCTAGTTTCTAGGAAAATTGTTAAATTTTTCATAGGGTCATTGTCTCAAAAATTCATTTTCTAAAGAACGGGATTCAAACCCCGTTTTTGATTTGACTCGTTTTTGGTCCAAACGAACTCCGTTTTCGATCTAGTTTTTTTTAAACTTCGTTTTTAGTCAAGTAGAATCTATTTTTAGTTTAAAAATTATTCTAGGGTTAAAATTGCAAAATTTAGGTTTTTGACCCTCGTTTTTCGTGCTCGTTTTAGGTCTTAAGTTATATAGCTTTCGTTTTTAGGTTTTATTTAATCGTTTTTGCATATTTAACTGGTAGAAATAGAAAACCAATCATAACCTTGTCATATTCAAACATCAATCATCAATCCGTCATTCGATTTTCAAATTGCACACCTCGTTGGGACATAACGACCCGGGAATCATACTTCCGGACATATATATATTTTTTAATTTGTAAACTCTTGACCAATCCTTGGTTAAAGGTAATTGGTTGAGTGTTTGCTTGTGTTATTATATATATATATATATATATATGTATATATATTATTGACGAATCACACACGTATATAAGATGAAACAAATTAAAAACAACAAATCACAACACACAAAGCGTATAATTAGATATATATATGTATATATGTATGTAAAATAATTATAATGTTTATTACCATCTAATCTCGAAGGCGAGCAAGTGACCGGGATCACTGCCGGCATACGACCATGCTCTTTGCCCGGTTTTGGAGATTTTGAGCGGCTCGAGCTTGGTTCCTGGGATCATTCCAAAAGGCAATCTGGGCATCCTAATCTGTCGGGGTAATGTTCTCGGGATGTCGCAGCCTGATGCTCTCCACATCGTAAGTCTCGGTCTAGGGGTTTATAACCCAATGCACTGCCTTGAGGGAAGCCTTGTTGGTATTGTACAACTTTTGCAGATGCTCCTGGATGCCCGCATTGATATCTGTCTAGCGTTGGGATTGCATGTGCGGCTTCAAGTCAAACTGCGTCTGCAATCATACACAACAAAACAAAGACAGAGTTAGAGATATAATTTATTTATTTATATAAATTTATTTATTTATTTATTTATTTATATGATATAAATAAATAAACGAATTTAGATAAATATACACAATTAAATAAATGAACACGATAATAAAATAAACATAAAAGGATAATGAAATAACTGACCCCAATCTTTGTCATGATCGCCGCCTTTCGCTCTGCCAGGATCTTTTGCAAAGAAGGGTAGTACAAAGGCATCTCCCCAATGAGCTCCCCAAGGTAGTTAGACCAATGAGATGTATGCTCACCGAGAGGCATCAGGGTCTTTTTGTCGTCCCACTCAAAGCGGATCGGGACGGGGCCTTTGTCATCAGTGATTTTCTTTAACCCGAGGTTCGGCAAGATCCAATATACCGCACATGGGATGATCATACTACACATTACCTTGCTACAATTCTTTCCGCCAGGAAGCAACCGTAAAACACTACTGTAATAATATCCTGATGTTCCAACAACACATAGAGAATCTCTATACGAAGCATGGACTTCGTTTCAGACTTACGACAAAAAGTCCCTCCTCATGGCATTGTCCTTTTGGCGTCCAATCTGAAATTTTTTATGACCATAGTCAATCTGAGGGCCAGGGACAAGATATCTCTCCATTGACCAATCAGCCGTGGTAAGCTGCGTGAGCCGAAACGCCAAAAGAATCTTGGGTCTTATTAGAGGATCAAACCCTCTATGACAAAACGAAAGTTGGAAACGACCCCAGGGATTTCGCTAAGTCGGTCAAGGCAATCGCTTTGCCTCAAGATGTCCTGAGTACATCCGACCGCCATCTAATCGAGTTCGAAAATCAAGTCCAATGCTTGATGGAAGCCATCTTGCTCCGTCCGACATAACCTACTCACGTGCACAAAACACTACCAGCACTCATCGGTGAGATCTGTAGTGGTCCCCACGACACTCAGTATTGCATAAAAGATCCTGAACAAGCCTTTGTTGAATACGCATCCTCGTGTAACGATGAAGCGGGAGGTAAGTGGTACACTTTTAAGCCCGAGCAAAACAATCTTGGTGACACCTATAATCCATCATAGAGAAGTCATCCAAACCTTAGGTGGAGACAACCCCAAAATTCTCAAAATAGTTTTTCAAACCCACCTAGCCGGTTTCAACCCAACGGTTCAATCCCAAACGCTCCTTCAACAACCGTCCTCAAAGCTTTAACACTTCACACATCAAATCTAGAAGCGCGAACCCTGGCACGCCCACAACCACAACTCTCCACAGGGCTTCTCTAAGCCGACTATACCCCACTCTCCGTAAGTTTGACCCGATTTCAAATGACCACAGAATGAGAATTACCAACAAAATCGACACAATGTTAAGCCATTACCGTATCGAATACAGGGATCACTACCACTACGATACGGTCAAGAACCCGAAACTGAGTACTTCCCTAGTTTTGTCTGCTTGTTCTTACCCAACAATTGATCCTCAATGCTCATCTCACCCCTCTACTTCAATCAATGCTATCAAAGCATATTCCAAGGAGGCAAACATTTCTCAGGCAAGCTTGCTGCAAACCGGGATGGGGATCGAACCGCAACAACCAGAAGAACCCGAACCCAACTCTTAAAGATAAATTCAGGATTTGCATCTTAACCCCCCCCCATAAAAAAAAACGAGGTTCTCGAGGTCCTAGCTCACAGCTCCAATCTAAAACCAATATTGGATAAATACGTAGAAGCTTGAACCAGTCACAAATAGATCGCCTTTGTCCAAGGAGAAGTACCATGACAAAAAATCGAAGACCCCTCCAAAACTATCAACATTAAACTATTCACATTAGATAACCACCAAACTCAAACCCTTTACGCATTCGGGACAGATTAACAAAACCAATTAGACTACCCTTGGCTGATCTAGGAATCATGCGTAAACATAATCCCACTTTTACCCTCTTCAACAATGCTCACCCTTTGGACTATTATAAGAGACTGACCATGTCTTTGGATAGGCTGACCATAACAAATCCTACACCCCATGGGATTGTTAAAGACGTAAAGTCCTTATACGGGAAACTAAAACTATTACATGAATTCTACTTCGATCGATATGACATAAGGACCCCTGATAACCACTCTGCTAGTAGAAGAGGATTCCTAAGCTACCGCCAACGCGGTTTATAGATTGTAGGATGGCCAACTAAATAGCGATGGGAGAATGAATCCGCTAGGTTGGTATTCAGAGAAAAATGAGTTGACTAGTTGAAGAGGACGCACATATTGGTGGGCGTCGCGCGTGCTCTCTCTTGGGAAAAGGGAATCATATAAACCATGACCTAGCTCGGATGGAGTAGGCGCACAAACCTCTTACTATGCCAGGAAGGACTTCTAGAATCTCATATCGCCCAACATAAGATTGGGAAATTGCTAGAAGATGCAGAGCTCTTATCCTTTTAAAAGGATACCTTAGTGTTTAGGAGGATGGTGGAATTTTTAGGAGCTATACCCATTAACCTTAAGAGTAATATGTGGGAATCGGATGACTTGATTGAAAACCCAATTAATTGGGACAAACCACCCAAAAACGGAGATGGAGCATGGCATGCCAAGATTAGACTAATCGACCCTGACAAAGAGGAGTTCAATTGCACCAAACACACCCATACAAAATCAGTCCCCACCCGACTGGAACATCTCCGAAAGAGAGAGCCCAATGGGAAAATAATTCAACTTGGACAATTATCAATTCTATTCTTACGACACTTTAACGTGTGAACTAACTTTGTGATCAAGCTACAGACTCATAAATAAAGAAAAGTGCCATTTGGCGGCAACTCCAATATTTTATCTTGTCTGCATATTAAGAGTGTCTTGTGTGTTTTAATTTTTAATGTTTGTTTTATTAAAGTTTGAATTAATTTTGTAATCTGCTTTCTGTCTGTTTGTAACTTCGTCTTATTTGCAATTTAAAGGAATTTTGCAACAAATAAGGCTGTAGGCCGAAATATATCGTGATTATTAGCAACAAATTCAGGGAAAGATGGTGATAAGGGTTTTAGGATTGTGTTTGAGGGGGGGATTAATTCGGGCGAGTCGTGTGTGGGTCGGGGGGGGAGGGGTGCATGTGGTGGATTTGATGGGGTGGGGGGGGGGGGTGAGTTTGGGGGGGGGGGGGGGGGGGGGGGGGGGGGGGGGGGGGAGGGGGGGGGGGGGGGGGGTGGGGGGGGGGGTGCGTGAGGGGGGGGGGGGGGGGGGGGGGGGGTGTGTTTATGCAAGCATTTTTTGTACAGGAAAATACCTGTAAAAATGAGTGCATGGAAATTTTCATTAAAAAACAAAAAATTAGTTTTTACAAATGTAGAGACGGCTCTTCTAACGATTTACAACGCTGACGGCGTCACCCTGACACCTCTACAAACAGGGTCAGGTAATATATACCGTGACCGTGTGTTGGGCGTCAAAACGCTCCACTTATTAGGAAGAACTCGAAATATTAAAGGTCGTTTAGAAAAAAAACTGTACAAATCACAGTAAAAAGTTGTAATTCTTATTATAAGACCTGCAAAACCAAGATTTAAAAACAATTCTCTCGATCCAAACTTTACTCCTACTGCTTTATTATATGATTCCCCCCCCCTAATCACACTGTATAAAATAATAGGACGCAACATTTAATGCTTGGTGTAGTTTTCTTTGTCTTTGATTACAGTTATATTATCATCGTCCGTCCTCAATGTCCGTAAACAAAGGACCTTAATATCATTAGTAATAAAACAATGTTTGTGTCCCGGCCGCTACACCTAAACCTCCGTAACTCCCACGCCTAGTTTACCAATCATACACTTATTAATAAGCCATTTACCCTAATTAGAACTAGTTACTTTTTACTTGTTTATTTTTAAAGTAATACCCTATTCTATGCGGCAATACGATTTATGTCATTTTATGTGGGTCATCGCTATGTACTTATAAGAATGAGTGCAGGAAATTTTTCATGAAAAACAAAATATTAGTTTTCACAGAATGTGGAGACGGCGTCACGATTTGCACGCGACGCTATCATAACGACAACTGTGACGGGGTCAGGATATCCCTAACGTCGCCAAACGCCCAGTTACAAGAAAACTCGAAAATTTTAAGTATTTTTGAAAATAAAACTTGTACAACACTTAAGAAAGTTGTAATTCTTTTATAAACCTGCAAAACCATGAGTTTAACAATTCTCTCATCCTATCTTTACTGCTTTATAGATTCAACCCTAATTTCACACTGTATATTATTATATCGCACATTTTATGCTTGGTGTAGTTGTCTTTGTCTTTGATTACAGGTTATATTTGATGAGAAGAAGCTTGGAAGTTCTTAGGAAGTTTCATTGTATGATTCTTGGAGGACGATTTAACCAGTTATCGCATGTTTCTTCTCTATTATTAAGCAAACCAGGGAGTACTAGTTTCTTTTACTTGTTTTTTTCCCTTTTATTAGTTTTTATGGGTACTTCTATAGAACATTAGAGACAATATTCAACTTAAGTGTAGGGGGAAATAAGCCTTAGAAACTATTCTTTTATTTGTCATTTGCTTTGTCCTTAAAATGATGGGTAATATATCGAAACATAGCATAAAAAGGTAATTTTGACATAAGTTTAAATTTTTTTATGACACATACCGATGAAAATCAAGTATTAATAGCGTCTCATGGATACCAATTTATATGAATAGCACAAAAACCCTAAGAATTCCACCCCAAAAATGTAAGGTTCGCCTTTAGATCTATAGGAATTCGGGTATCCATTATAGATGCCCAAGATAGTTTATACCTTTAGCTTTCTCGAGTTAAGGAGTGAGCAATCATGTGTGTCTATTCCGTCGTTACGGATGTGTATATGTGGTTTTGTCGCCTTTTCTGGAGCATTGGTATCGGTATTAAATTATATGAGTGTACCGGTAGCATATTAAATTCTAGAACTTGTTCTTGTGATGCATTCCGAGATCGCATAGTAAGTATTAGGATTTTCTTGATAAGAGGCATTAGGATTAACCCATGTTTTAAACCTATAATTGTTATGATGGTCATACTGATCATATAACTATCCCACACCCTTGCCATGCACTCATTATTAGTGTATGATACCCCTAGTACAACCCTCTGAGCCTATCCTTTTTCATGGTTTTTGTAATTTTTTGGTGGATTCCAAATTATTAATGAAGAGCATTGTTAACCCTTAAACCAATCGTTACACCCAAATCGCCTTAGCCTACCTTGTATGTACTCACTTTTAGTACATTATTGTGTTAACCCAAGTTAATTATTTGAGTATACGGTTGTTAAGTCCTTATCCTTGTAAATACAGTTTTGGGACGATTAGGATTTATGGTAGTATTTATTTCTCGAAAGAATGGGGAAGAAAAGTTAAGTCAATACCCCCATACGTTTGTTAGATGATCTCCATGTTATTTCGATCCACCTCGATAAGAGTTATTAGTTAGATTGTAAATATCGAGTATGTAAAAGCTCAAGTGTAGGGGTATGTCGTACGTGTTATAAACCCCAAGTTATGATGTATTACGTTATTAAAAAAAGTTAGAAAAGAAAAAGAAAGAGATTGATGCAGAGTTTTGTAGAGTTTATATATCTTTGTCCGAGTCTTGGCTTAGCAACCCAAATGTATCTCATATGTTTCCGTTTCCATTATATGTTATCTTACACCTACACCCCACAACCCTTTAAAAAGACCTCTTAGATAGTAATGAATAATGCTTGCACCTAGCGGTGGAGGTTTGATCCTTTACCAAGCCTATGGTAATTTATATGCTATGACAGGTAATGAGTGTTGATTTTTCATTTCCCCTATTATGTTATAATTTATTATACAACCGAGTGAAAGAGAGAATCTCAAACACTTATGTGAGGTGCTAGTATATATTTTTCGTGCTTTTAATTACGAGGTCTAGAAGGTTGTGTTGTAAAATACTTCTAAAGAGTAGGTTAAATGACCCTCATATTGCTATTGTCTAGGTAGAAAAGCCTATTTGTTTGAGGACAAGCAAATCCCAAGTGTAGGGGTATTTAATGAGGTGTCATTTTATACACTTTTCATGGTCGTTTAACCCCCAAAATTGTGCATTTATTCCCAAAATAGGTACTTAATCGTTCCTTTTCATGTATTTAGCATTTGGAAGACATTTGGAGGAAATACACGTGACTTAGGCTCATTTAGAGAAGAAACGGACAAGACTACAGACCTACACCAACATCTCTCAAGATTATGTTCTCAACGGCTGGAGACGGCGTCACAAGATACACGTGACGCCGTCACAACTCATCCCATGACGGTGTCACAAGAATCACGACGGCGTTAGCTGTACGACCAACCCAAGCATTAGTATATTCTACTCACGATGGCGTCCGATTAAAACGTGATCCGTTGTGAGCGATTTTTTCTATATATACAAGCCCGAAATTAGGTTTTTAGGGTGTAATTTAAAGTAAAAAAGGAGGACGTACCTAGTGTGGTCTTTGGAAACTTATTGGACGATTTTAGGGCTTCAAAACTCTATTGTACCTCTTTCAATTCATGTTTTAATCAAGTAAGAGTATCTTAATCATTCAATACATCTTGTTGTTTGATTATTAGTTGTTCTTGCTTTTCTATTAACATGCTTGGCTAAACCCTTTGTTGTATTCTTTATGTTGTATGAAAACTAGAATGTAGATCTTAACTGGTGTTGCTTCTTGTGATGAATATGCATGTTAGGTTTTAGAAAACCAGATTTTGTCTGTATCGCTGTTGATCATGTCTAGAGAAACTGATAGTGTAGAAAGGGATACATAGGTAAAATTTTCATACTACTTGCCCCTTATATGGCTTGATCCAATTTCTAACTATATTTCAAATGATTTAATATACTCTTGGGGGTCAGGGTAAAAGTCTTTCATACTACTTACTTTGTGTTTTGCCTCATCAGTTAATAAATAGACGGCGGGGTTCTAGTGTAATATGTTCATGACTAGGAAAATAATTACAAAGATCAGCACAAGTGTGACAAAGAAACAAAACTGGAGAAGCAATCTTAAAGAGTAATCATGATTAAATGAATTACAATCTTTTATTATTATTGTTATTATCACTAGGTAGTTTATTTGTTTAATAGCTAAAACCAACCAAAACCTCTCAAATATATTGATTTATCTGTTTCTTATAAATATAAAAGTATAAAAATAATCTTCTCTCAACCCTTAGAATTTCTGTTAGCCCGTTGATCAAGAAACCTTCCCCTACCTATTCCCCTAGAGAACATAAACAACCCGAGTCATGCCTATCCTACTACACTACGGTTAGGTACTCTGCTAGGGCGGTCTGTAAAAACTTCTTGTGATGTCTCTTACGACAACCGCATCAGTTTTTGGCGCCTTGTCGAGGCAAATGTAAGTTTTGACTCACAGTTTAGCTTAGTTAACTCGTTGAATCTTTAAAGTAAGACTTTAATTCGATATTAGCTTTCTCGTAGTCTATCTTTTCTTTGTGTTATTTGTTTCGTAATCCATTTTCGTCAACCACCATGGGAGACGAGAATCCTATCCGTACTCTTGGAGACTACTCCAAACCTAGCCACGAGGGCTACATGAATACCATTGAGCTCCCCGTAGGGAACAACGTGGTACCTCTTGGATCCGACACCAACCGGTTGGTGCAAAATGGATGCTCATTCCACGGACTTCGGTCCGAGGATCCAAACCAACAACTCAAGGATTTCTTAAAACTTGTGGACTCACTTGTCCTTGACAGTGAAAATAGGGAAAGAACGCGCCTGCGTTTATTTTAATTTTCCCTTCGCGATCAAGCTAGCAATTTGCTTGAACATCTTCCTGCAAGATCCATCACCACATGGGAGGATCTTACTACTCGTTTCCTTGCTCAATTCTTTCCACCGAGAAGAACAAGAATTAATCAAACAACACATCGACATATTAAAAGATTAAAGGGATAGATGAACTTCACTTGATTAAAACAAGGATTAAAGTCTGTTACAATAGGGTTTTGAGGCCCTAAAGACGGCCTAAAAAGCTTCCAAACTCGAATATAAAAGTTAGGGTTCGTCTCCCAAAAGTTACACACTTAAACCCCTAAAAACAGATTTGTATATATAAGAAAACAAGCGCGACGGCGTCGCTTTATGTTCCTGACGCCGTCGTGCCGCAATGGTTTTTTAGGGTTTCTTTAAGTCGGCTTCGTTCTGACGCCGTCTAGAATTCCATGACTCCGTCCCTTGATAACTTTGACGACGTCGCTTATAATTGGCGATTCTGTCTCCACGCACTGTATGCTTTTCTTCAAGATAGTTGGTGTAGAGTCGTAGTCTTTTCCGTCTCTTCTCTAGTTGAGCCCAAGTCACGTGTATTTCCTCCAAAAGCCATCCAAATGCTAAAAACACAAAAACAAACGATTAAGCACATAATCTGGGCATATTTTCATGATTTAGGGGGTTAAATGACCCTTAAAAAGTGTATAAAATGACACATCATCACTGAGCAAACAGGAAAAATCGTTAACTCACGCTAAATCTTGCTAATTTAAGGAACATGCACGTTTCAAGGATTAAAGAGCGAAAATCCTATCCACCATATCAAACACGACTTGAGTATCGTGGATAACATACAAGCTAACGGGGCCACAAGGAACACATCCAGGCTACGTTTCTTTCATTTCTTCCTCAAAGGAAAAGAAAAAGAATGGCTTGATAAAACACCTCCCACCCAAATCACGACATGGGATCAACTTGTGTCACGATTCCTCAATTACTTATTTCTAGTAGGTCGCACCTCGTTCCTTCAAGATAAGATCCTTCGATTCCAACAAGGGGCCGACGAACCCATTAAAAGCACTTGGATCCATTTCCAAGACTTGATTCAATAAGTCCCTCATCATGGAATACAAAAGTGGTTTCTAGTGCAAATATTTTACGATAACATATCTCCGGAGGATTGTGGAAAGCTCGACCAATTTGCTCATTTTCATTTTAGCTCGCTCACTGAAAATGAAGGTTAGAATCGAATAGAGGAATACGTCCAGTACCAAGACTAATGAGATGACCCATCACCGTCCATGAACATCTCTTCAATTTCAGAGGTAATAAAACCTACATTCAAAGGACGTCTGAAGAGGGCCTGTAAACAAATCTCTTACCTTGAAACACCCATACATGAAAAAGGCCTAAAAACCTTATCTCATTTGCGACATCTGCGAGGAAGCTCATGAAGCCGATGAATGTGACCAAAATAACCCAACTGAGCAAGTGTGCTTATCTTTGGGAGATATCTACAATGATCCTTCCCTGTTGAGGTTTTATCAGAACGACGACATCCCCTCATGGGGGAACAATCAACGAAATGAAGAAGGAGAATGAGGTACTGAGTGGGTCGTCAGAAGCAAGTTTGAGGATGAGCTTTCTAACTTCATGCTCGGAAAGAAATTCCACACGAAGGGGATAGGGGAAATGCTTGACCAACAACGTAAGGGAATACATGGACAATTCTCCCAAATCCTCACTACGATCAGGAAAGGCAGAACCATCAAACTAGAAGTACCGACTTTCACTATAACAACTAGATCTAGAACTAGCACCCGTGACCCCCTTTCCCATCTCCATCCCAACCAACAACTACCGACCACACTGGAGGGACAATTGAAAAAAGAAAGACAAGGGTGAAGAACCAAACATTGTGCAGAATGAGGAAACCCCATGGTCACCCGCCTTCTACCATCCCTCTAAATCATCCAGTGTGCCTTTTACCACTCCCTCTAATTATCCAGTGTGCTCTTTTCCCTACCGATCTGATAGAAGCAAGAAAAGATAAACGAGGATGAACGGTACCTCTTTATATATCTTTAGGACAAGTCCATATTATATCTACAGTGCGGAAAAATTAGAAGGGGGGTTGAATGTTTAACCGTCTTTTTATGATAAGTAAGGTTTTAAAGTGTTTGTAAAAAATTCTAGACTTCGACTTTATGTAGGAACTTTAATACTTGCACAATATAAACAATATACCTATCTAAACAGTTATTAAGATGTTATGAGAAAGTAATGTAAGTCAAGAGAATAAGGTCACATGAACAATCAAACCAAACGCGAGGATTTTTAGTGGTTCGGCGCAACGGAAGTGCACCTCTTTCGCCTACTCTACTACCCGAGCACCTACTCGAGATGTTTATTCCACTATTGTTCAACAAGACTCCTTATAGGTGGAGAAAATAGAATCGTATACACTAACGTGTTGTTACACCGATTTACGACACAAAGCTAAATGTCGAGTTTAATCTCATAGCTAGAAACCCAATCTATCTCAAAAACACAACTTCAAGACTTATTACATCGACTTCACAAACTCATTTCTTCTTACTCAACTTTCAGACTTCTTCACACACTAATTTTATACAACTATCTAGAATACTTGGTAGATCACCACAATCTAACTATAGTTTACTAAAGTCGCCATAAGATATACCTCAGCAACTACACAACTATACAAGATTTACACAATGATTTTAAGTAAGGTTTGATATGAATGCTTTAGATTGCAAACAACACACAAAGGTGTAATACGTCTTCACTTAATGATTAGAAGTAGTCTTACTATTGCACTTGAGGATTTAAGCTTGGATCACTTGGAAACAAATCTTTATGATTAAATGATCAAAATTGATTTTAGAAAGGATATTATTGCTGTTTAGGGCGAAATAAGAGGGCAAAAGGTGAGAAAATAGGTGGGAAAAGTCAATATTATATAGGAATTACTGGGGGAGGCAGTCTAATAGGGGGCGGTCCCCTTAAATAGGTGGGTGGTCCCTTTAAAATTTAGGGGGCCGCCCTGGGCTAGGGCCTCCCCAGTTTGTCTTTTGTGTAGAGAGAATTTTTTAGAACTTTTCTAGCCGTTTTAGGTCCGAAAATTTGAATTTCAAAATATTTATTTTGAATAAAACATCTTTAAATTGTAGAATAATGTTTTGTAATAATTTATAAAATGTTTTGACAACATATATAAAAAGTTTGAGGTTGAATAAAAATACCTTTGATCATAAAATATGCATCTAAAGCATTGTATTTATTCGTGACTTTTAAGTGATTACAATTATCGAAATGAAAATTTACTACTAATTACTTGTTTACGTTTAATTTTACATTGAACATTTTTATATTTTGTGATTATCAAAACGTAAAGATGTGAAAAAATATTAATAATGTTTTTAGGCATTATATTTTGTCAACAATCTCCCCCTTTTTGATGATTACAAAACTTAAACTCATTAAATGTAAAATTATTTTTAAACAAGTATTTAGTGAGTTTCATGTCATTTCTCCCCCTTTTTGTAGAATCAAAAAGACATCGTCGAGAATTGCTAGTTAGATCGACGGAATAATTGCTCCCCCTTGATGTGTGCTCCCC
The DNA here is from genome assembly GCA_026074375.1 of Tanacetum coccineum. Classification (NCBI taxonomy): domain Eukaryota; kingdom Viridiplantae; phylum Streptophyta; class Magnoliopsida; order Asterales; family Asteraceae; genus Tanacetum; species Tanacetum coccineum. The sequence goes on along the minus strand of BQNB010006205.1, from coordinate 58,146 downwards.
CTCGTTCGAGGGCACCAAGGAATCGAGCTATGGTTTCTTGGCTACAAAAACGAGTTAGAACAATACAAAAATTTCTAACATGTAGCAAGAAGGAAGGAAAAATATGACAAGTGCAAGCAAACATCAAAGCAAAATATGCTTCATTCATTTAGGACAATGTGTCGTGGAATAACACACAAGCATACATAAATAGAAAAACAAATATGCTTTAGAAGCATATTAATACATCATAAAAGAAAATCCTAAATAGCCATAGAAGGATTTTTGACTTACTTGCGACATAAAAAGGGTTTGACGATTATTTGTAGGCGCTCTTTTTCAAAGTTTGTTGATTGTCCTGATGGTGTGTTTGGAGCGGAGGCGGTTGTGGAAGGGATATTATCTCTTTGAACTTAAGAGGTGGTTGTGGTCGAGTGAGGAGAATTCAATCCATTGATTTATACCTCCACTTTAAGCAAGGATTGTTTTTGGGTGAAAATGCAACAAGAGGCAAATACCCAACATGGGGTTTTCAGCTTAGATTTATGTGGAGAGTGTTGGTAGGGTTGGAGACGTATGGTGTATGATTCGGGATTGTTTTTTTGTTGTTGGAAGAAAAGAATGCATGGTCTAAGAGGTTTGATAGGTCTTGTAGTAATTAATGTCATTCATACTAGGCTTTATCTAACTTGAGCTGGAGGTGATGTGTGTTGAGTTTGGTTGTCACTTTGAGGTGTAAACTTGAGTTGTGAGTTTATTCTTTTTGGATTGAATGGGTGAGATGGAAAATGGAGGATGCGAGGGGACACATTGTTGGTGATGTGGTAGATTGTTCTTAGATGTAAGGATTTGTAATGCTTGACTATTGGGGTGATTGTTTTATTTGAGATGGTTGATGATGGGAGTGAGTGGTTTTGGCCAGTGTCCGGTCGTAGGTCGAGCTTTACATTGAGCAATTGATGTGTTAGACATGGTTTAGTGTTCTTCCTCTAATTGGGTTATTCACACTCATTTTGGCTACCCTTGATGGTTTGGATCGTGGTTTGTTAAGGAGATTGTCATTGGTTGAGGTGTGATTGTGTTTGATGCTGGATGAGAAGATTTATAGTGTAGGAAAGTTGAAATTGGGTGAATGAACATTTAAATGTTCAAATCACCAGAAAAATGAATGAATATTTAAAGGATCAAATCCAAGAAATGTTTGTAAATTTAGGGAAACAGTAGCTAAGTCTAGAGGGTATTTGGTTAAAGGGAGATGAAAATACTGTTTTACTCGTGTTTGCCTAGGCCGATCCCCTTAATTAAGGGTCATCCCCTTAAAATTAAGGTGGCCGCCCTTTATGAATTAAGGGGGGCGCCTACTGGCATTTTCCAGATTTCCCAAAATTTGATTTTTCTCAAAATTTTGTGTGAGGGTTTTTGTTTTGGTGGTTAATTTGCAGCAAGTTCATCCTTTTATGGCAATTAAGATTTTTAGTACATAGCACTTAAGCATTCAATATTCTACATATGTATGACAAGATGTAGGATAACCTATTTCACATAATTTTGGCATATACTTATATATGAATTGAAGATCATAAGGGTGAAGAACATATGAAATAGTAACTAGATATAATACACAAAGAATTTTCCTTGATAAGGAGGTTAAGTTAAAAAAAAATGAACCAAACTTTTGTGCAAATCCTAGTGTGTGCTTAAGTGCGACAAATTTGGAGTAGCGATTATTTCGACACTAAGACATGTAAAACCTAAGAAATAATCCAAGTGCTCCTTGATTTAATTTTGCTCAACCAAGATTATCGTAAATATATATTAGATTATATACTTTTGATAACAAGTAAGAGAACATTATGCATATGTGAAAAATATTTTTAGCATATCTCAATAACATGTGATAATTGATTTTCATGTGCTCCTAGTTGTGAGAAAGAATTTTTAGAAAATAATAAATTGGGATTATAGTATATATGTATAATGATATATGCATTTGGATAGGATGATTTTTAAAAGTTTGCTTATAGACTTTTCCCAATCTTTTAATTTTGTGCAAAATAGAAACCTAGACATAGAGAGAAAGAAAAAAATTGTCAGTCAGGTGGGTGGTCCCCTTAAAGTCTGGGTGGTCCCCTTAAAATTAAGGGGGCCGCCCTTTATGAATTAAGGGGTCCACCCCCTGTTAAAAAAAAATCTCAGATTTTTGACAATTGGTCCATTGATGATTATCATTTCATTATTATGCCGAAAACTTAATCAATTTGTTCCATCATTCCTAGATCTAGACGTAGGTAGATAAAAGGCTCACGTTTAAGTGGTTTAGTTAGAATATCGGCTATGTTGTTTTTCGATGAGACCTTTTCTATAGAGATATTTCCTTTTTGAACATTATCGCGAAGGAAGTGATGGCGAATCTCAATGTGTTTTGTCCGTGAGTATTGAACGGGATTCTTACTTAAGTCTATAGCCCCTTTATTATCACACATTATTGGAATGTCATCTAACCTAACGCCATAGTCTATGAGAGCTTGTTTCATCCATAGAGCTTGTTGACATGCCTTTCCGGCGCTTACGTATTCCGCTTCGGTTGTGGAGATGGCAAGAGCGGTTTGCTTCTTCGAAAACCAAGATGTTAGACAACATCCCATAAACGTGCAAACACCACTAGTGCTCTTGCGATCTACGTAATCTCCCGCATGATCCGAATCCGCATACACTATTGTTTCTATGCCGGATCCCTTAGGATACCATAATCCTAAATGCGTAGTGCCTTTAATGTATCGGAAGATACGTTTAACCGCTTCTAGGTGAGAGGTTTTGGGATCCTCTTGAAAGCGGGCGCAAAGGCAAACACTAAACATGATATCGGGTCTACTTGCCGTTAAGTATAATAAACTACCTATCATGCCTCTATATTTGGTATTATCTACGGACTCACCTTCTTCGTCTCTCGTGAGTTTGGTTTCCGTAGACATAGGGGTTTTTATTGGCTTAGAGTCTTCTAGTCCAAATTTCTTAAGCATTTCCTTAATATATTTTGATTGATTAAAAAATATTCCATCATCTAATTGTTTTATTTGTAATCCTAAGAAGAAATTTAGTTCCCCCATCATACTCATTTCGAACTCATCATGCATGATCTTGGCAAAGTCATCACACATTTCTTGACAAGTTGATCCGAATATAATGTCATCAACATATATTTGGACAATAATGAGATTGGAGTCTTTCTTTTTAGTGAAGAGTGTGTTATCTACCATTCCCATGGAGTAATTATGTTTAATAAGAAAGGCTTTTAATCGATCGGCATTTAATCGAATCATACCAAGCATTTGGGCTTGTTTAAGACCATCAAGAGCTTTCTTAATTTTGTAACAAAATATGTTTTGCAAAGACAATGAAATTCCCAAAGGTGTGTGCCACGCAAACCTCCTCAGAGATAAAACCGTTATAAGCACTCTTCACATCCATTTTGTATAACTATAAAGACTAGTGCGCAACCTAAGCAAAAGTATTCTTATGGACCTCAAGTCTAGCTACCGGTGCATTATGTATCGTCGTAATCAATTCCTTACTTGTTATTATAACCTTTGGAGTGGGCGACTAAACCTAGCTATGTTTAAGGTTACGACAAACCATTTTCAAATGATGTTTATTTCAATATACCCATTGTGTTCCTATAAATGGTCATATCCATGGGATTTGGGACATTTCCAAAAACATCATTTTTGTTTTGAATTTGTTTAGTTCCTCATGCATGGCCATTACCCAATTTTCATCTTTTAATGCTCATTATATTTTTAAGTTATATTGTCCGAAAAAAAGCAAAAAGAAATTGCTTTGTCTTGAGCTTGGCGACCTTAGAGTTCTTTGATTAGATTACAATAACGTTTTCTAGGGGATGAGTTTTAGATTCTTAATAGTTAAATTGATTATTTTCGCTATGAAATGTTCCTTTAAGATTATTGCGCCTCTGGGGTTTTGTTTTACTAACCTCAATAGGCTTCTTCTTCGACTAGCATCATCAACTCTAATGTGATGTTTTAGGTAGAGGGAGGAGTTTCAATCAAAAGTTACATTCAACAACTTTTCAACTTTCATTGTTTGTTTTGTTAAGTATTATGTAAGCTTTACTATTTTTGCGAAATCCTAGGAAAAAAAACCTTCGTATGACTAGGGTCGAACTTGTGAGGAAATCCTGTGTATTAAGACAAAGCATTTACTTCTGAAATTACTCAAAATATTAAAGGTGGTTTCCTACCTCTTAACAACATCGTATTGAGATTTTTTTCCTAAAATACGTCTAATGGAAACTCTATTAATTATATAGGTTGATGTATTGACCGCAGTACACCAAAAATTTTGAGGAATGGATTGTTCATTTAACATGGTTCTACTCATTTCTTGTAGAGTGTGATTTTTCCTTTCTACTACCCCATTTGATTGTGGAGTACGAGGAGCGGAAAATTATGAACATCCCATTTAAATCCACAATAGTTTTTTTTTTGAATTGTAACTTCATATCAAATTCCCGACCATGATCAAGTTCTAATAGATAACAATGGAACATCCTAATTTGTTTGGATCATTTTGCTAAATACTTCGAATTTTTCAAGGCCACAGGTTTTTATTTGCCTAAAAATCTGTCTATTAATGTGAATCGAAAAGTCCATCTACGATTATGAAAGAAAAAAAAAAAAAAAAACTAAGGTATAACTATTTCCTCCATAGCTTCGCATGGCGAAAGGCCAAACAAATCCAGTGAAGTAGTTCTAGGCATCTAGATGTTTGAAATATATTTTTAGCCTGTGACTTGTATGAGCCTTGTTTTTCCAATTTTTGCAAGATCACAAAAATATCGTCGATTTAGTTTGTGTAGGTTTCTAACTAAGTCTTTAGATGCTAATGATTGAATTAATTACATATTAGTGTGACCTAATATCATATGCCATAGTGTGGAGTTTTCGTCCAATGTTGCAAGCATATTTTGTCTTCTGGTTTATTTCCTAGTTTCATTACATATATTCCTCCTTTCCTAATTCCTTTTCCTATAACATTTTCGTCTTGAATAATTGGGCTATCAGTTGGTAAATATTACTTTGCATTTGTTAACACACATATTTGACCTACACTAAGCAAGTTTATATGTTAAAGTTTTCTACGTGTTTCAAGCATTATTCAATTATTAGGGAGTCTTGAGAAATCGTAACCTAAGCCTATGATTTTAACCGCGCAAGTTCTCTCAAAGAATTAATGTTTCCTCCATTGTATGCTTTGTATTAAGAGAAACAACTTTCCGATTACCGGTCATTAGTTTTGAGAGCAAACCACTATCTTAAATCCCTCATCTGGTTCTAGAGTTTACTCCTACAGCATAATTTCAGGGCGCTTGAGCTACAAGGCAAGTTTCATCTTTAGTCTTTCCTACTTCATCTTCTCCATTGTCGCTCCATGATCCTCCAATAAATGCTCTTTGATCGTTTTTCTTTGGCGGCTTTGAACATTCTCCAATGAGGTGATTTGGATCACCACATGTAAAACATTTTCTTTCACTTTTACCATAACCATCATTTCTACTTCTTTGGAATGTTTTTCTATCGCCTCGTGGTTGTCTTACAAATCTTCCTCGTCTCTTGAATAATTTCTTGAATTCTTTTATGGCCATAGCATACTCTTAGTCTTCATAACGAAAGCCATGAGCCAATCTTCATCACTTACTTCCTTTTTCACCTTTAATGCAAAGATCTAACTTTAGTTCTCTTTCCTTTGCCGTTTCGAAGTCTTTCTTTATTACCCTCTTTCATAGAGCTTCAAGTTTCCAATAAGTTCGTCAAGAGGTAAGGTTGTTAGATTCTTTGATTCTTTAATCGCCGTGACTTTCGCGTGCTATTTTGGATGTAATGCCCTAAGAAATTTCCTAACATAATTCTTGCTAGAAAAACCTTCATCAAATGCTTTTAGACTAGTATTAATAGTGTTAAATTTAGCAAAGGCATTATCTATTGATTCCTCTTCCGGAATCGTAAATTGTTCATATTGTTAAACAAGAAGATCTATTTTGTTAGCTTTGACTTGATTATTACCTTGATGTGTGATTAGCAAAGTATCCCAAATTTCTTTTGCGGTTTAACACATAAAAATTCTTTCGTATTCTTTACGTGGCAAAGCATTATAAATTACCATTTTAGCTTCATTATTTTTTGCAAGTTTCTTTTTAAGATCATCATTTTGTTTATGAAAAGGTACAACTTCATCCTTTTTAGTTTCGGGATTATTTTGAATAGGAGGAAAATCACCATCGGTAATAACATGCCAAAGATCTAGATCTTTTGACTTCACATAAGTTTCAAATCTATTTTTCCAATAAATAAATCCATCACTTTCAAATAGTGATGGTCTTTGCATAGATTGCCCTTCTAAATATTTTTCCGATTCCATAGATCGATTCAAGTTTTAAAATACAATTTATTTTAAAAATCTTGTTTAGCGTGGCTCTTGATACCAATTGTGAAAACTAGAAGGGGGGTTGAATAGTTTACCGCTTTTTAATTAAAGGTTTTGAAGTGTTTGTAAAAAATTCTAGATTTGAATTTATGTGAACTCAACACTTGCACAATATGAACAATATATTTATCTAAACAATTGATATGATAGTATGAGAAGATAATGTAAGACAAGAGATAAGAGTAAGAATAATCAAACCACAACGCGAGGATTTATAGTGGTTCGGTAACGAAGCACCTCTTCGCCCTACTCCACTCCCCGAGCACCTAACTCGAGAGTTTTCTTCACTATGTCAACAAGCTCCCTTATGGCGGAGAAAACCGTACACAACGTTGCTTACACCGATTTACGACACAAAGCTAAATGTCGAGTTCTAATCTTAGTTAGAACCAATCTATCACAACACAACTTCACGACTTTACAACATCTTCACAACTTCAAGACTTTCTCGCAACTTCACGACTTTACTTCACCACACTACTTATGCCACAACTAACTAACACTACTTGGTAAGATCACCACGATCTATCTATACTTACAAAGATCGCCATGATCTAGCTACTACACAATAAATAACAAGAATAAACAAAAGATTTACAATTATGATATGGATGCAATAAAATTTGCAACAACACACAAAGGTGTTAATACTTCCTTTACTTAAGGATGGAAGTATTCTTCTCTTGCACTTGAGGGAATTGAGCTTAGATCATCTTGAAAGATTAAAGCTTTATTATTAAATGTCAAAGGATTTATGAGAGCGTGGGCTGTTTTACTAGAACAGAAAAGAAGAAACGCAAAAGTTGAAAAATTGGGTGGGGAAAGTTCAGTATTTTATAGGACAAATTTGTGGGATGCGTCTACCTATAGGGGCCGTCCCCTTAAATAGGTGGGGACGGTCCCCTTAATTTAAGGGGTGTCCGCCTGTGTATTTAAAGAGGCCGCCCAAGACTAAGGCTTCCCTAGTTTGTCTTTTGTGTAGGGGAAATTTTCTGGAACTTTTCTATCCGTTTTAGGTCCGAAAATTTGAATTTCAAAATGTTTATTTTGAATAAAACATTTCTTTTAATTGTAGAAAATGGTTTGTAATGTTTATAAAATGTTTACAACATTTTATAAATGTGTGAAGTTGAATAAAAATTTTCTTTGATCATAAAATGCATTAAGCATTTATTTATTCATACCTTTAAGTGATGTATTTGTTGAAATGAGAATTTACTACTAGTTACTTGTCTACGTTTAATTTTACGTTGAACGTTTTTATATTTTGTGATTATCAAAACGTAAAGATGTGAAAAAATATTAGTAATGTTTTTAGGCTTTATATTTTTATCAACAAATCAGTTTTTAGTTCACATCTTATTACAAGTGCTTATTAGGTCTCAATATTAAGCTCAAAGTTAGTCATTTTCATCTTTTAAAACTGTTTGCCTAAGTTTTTTTACTTATAGATTTTTAGCTTATTGTTTTTGTTCAATTTGAGTCATATGTGCTTATTAAGTTTATCCTTAAGTCTGTTTTAGCTTATTTTTCTCAATTGCTTATCAAGTCTAAAAAGGTCAAAACAGCTTAGTTGTTAAAGTCATATAGCTTAGTTAGCTAATCTGTCCTTTTTACCCAGCTTTTTCTAGCGTATTTGAGAGTTTCATCAAAAAGTCCTTTTATTAAAATTGCTTCTTTTTTAGTTCTTTTTCTTACTCAAAAAGAAAAATATAAAAACAAAAAATTAATTTTCAAAAAGGGAAGCCACAGGGGTCGAACTTGTGACCTCCCCCTTGCCTTCTCAAAGCCTCAACACAACACTCCTTAACCAACTACCCTTGGGTCTTTTTCGTTTATTTCTTTGCATGATCTAATTACTATAGTGAGTTTTTCAGTTTTAGCTTTTTAGGCTTATTTACTTTATAACTGCTTATTCGTTTAGCACACCTTCAAGTTTTTATTTTTCTTAGATTCTACATAGTTCATAGCACTTTTCATAATTTTTCTAGAATTTTAATAATTAGTTTACTACTTTTAATATTTTATTTAGATTAAAACTGATTTTAATTCATAAAAAATAAAATAAAAGTCAAAAAAATATAATTCTTTTTTCTAAAATTATTTTTAATCATTTAGGACTTTTAAAAATTAAATTTGCATTTTTAGGGTTAAAATTTGATAGTTTAGTTTTTTTAAGTCTCGGTTTTAATTTCCCGTTATCGTTTTTTGTTTAGTTGCCTTAATTGTTTACTTGTTTTTTCTTGCTTCCCTTTGCGTTTTTAGCATTAAAAAAAAAATATTGGGTATTCGAGCATCAAACAAATTACTTTCGTGAAATTTAAATTCTCTTCTCGTCGGAATACGACACTCGGGAAATATACTATCGTTTGTCCTCAAGCAATTTTATATTAAACGGGAAATTCTCTATATTATAATTAATTTGAGATATTTAGGATATATATTTTATTATATATATACTATTTGGATCGAATCAATAACACTTTTCGTCCCATAAAAATAATGTCTCTAGTTCTTGAGAGCAAAAACCACCACCCCCAGTTCTAAATCGTGAGTGGTGTAGTTCTTTTTATGAATCTTTAGTTGTTGAGATGCGTATGCAATCACCTTCCCCTTTGCATTAGCACACACCTAAATCCTTGGTTTGAAGCCTCACAATATGCTACAAAGTCGTCTGGTCCATCAGGAAGTGTCAAAACTGAGGCATTACACAAATTATCCTTCAGCGTCTGAAAGGCTTCTTCTTATTATGTGCCCCACTCGTACTTCTTTTTCTATTGTGTTAAGGAGGTGAGGGGTTTGGCAATCTAGAGAAGTTTGCGATAAATCATCGGTAGTAACCTGCCAATCCTAGAAATGATCGTATTTCGGATGGTGTCTTAGGAACTTTCCAGTTCTTCACTGCTTCTATCTTACACGTGAATACCATTGTTGTTAACCACATGCCTAAGGAAATGTACTTCTTGAAGCCAAAATTCACACTTGGAAAACTTAGCAAATAACTTCTCCTCCTTCGGCAGCTCCAATACTAACTTCAAGTGAACCTCGTGATCCTCCTTAGACTTCAAGTAGATAAAGATGTCATCAATAAACACAATGAAAAACTTGTCTAGATACGGCTTGCACACCCGGTTCATTAAGTCCATGTAAACCATTGGTGCATTGGTTATCCCAAAGGCATAACCATAAACTCAAAGTGTTCATACCGCGTCCTAAATGTAGTCTTTGGAATATCTGCTTCATGCACTCTCAGCTGATGATAACCAGAACGAAGATCTATCTTAGAGAAATAACGTGAACCTTGTAATTGATCGAACAAGTCGTCGATCTTGGGTAGAGGGTAACGGTTCTTGACAGTCAACTTGTTCAACTATCGGTAGTCTATACACATTCGAAATGAACCATCCTTCTTATTAACAAACAGACAGGCGCTCGCCATGGAGAGTGACTTAGCCGAATAAAACCTTTGTCATGCAACTCTTGAAGCTGTTCAGATAACTCTTGCATTTCTGACGGTGCTAGTCGATATGGTGACTTCGCAACTGGCGTCGCTTCAGGAACTAAGTCTATGCGAAACTCAACTTGTCGTTGGGGTGGTAATCCAGTTAAGTCAAGTCTGGAAACCCCTTTAGTGGAAATCTCGAACAATTTATGAAATCAACATATTTTTTGCTCATACTAATTTTATCAATCACATAGAGAATTTGGATTTTCTAATCCATCGCCTTTATTAATAATTTTTGAAATAAAATATATGTCGAAAGTGAATTCAAAAGGTTATGAACATATTCAAAAAGGTAGCAAACTCATATCGATCAAATGACTAGAACCAATAAAAGGGATATCACAGGTGCAAATAAATGCGGATCAAAAAGTCTTGAGAAACCTATTAAATGAAAGGACATAAATCTATACCAATAAGGGTAAAAGCGCACGAAAAATCAACAAACCGCACAATGACAAAGAATCACATATCGAAATTAAAGATACTTTTAGCCTTAAAATATGTTTACATGTCTAAAAATTACATTAGTTCATAAAAGGGCTTGACACGTAGTATGGGTGTGTTGGTTTGTGCTTTATTTAAAGAAAAGACAAGTTGTATAAGCTAGTTGTGTCAAGACCTATATATACCTCCTCCGTACTTCCATGGAGGGGTGAGGATTCATTTTGTATCTCATTAAGAGTGTGTCTTTCTCTCTCTAGAAAACACACATCTTTCCTTTCTCTCTCTAAATAATACAATGGCTACTTATTTGTTTCATCTTCCCCGACCTCCGGATCGTCCTTTGTTAGTGATATCTTATTATTAACAATTGGCATCAGAGCTGCTTGTTTAATCCTCCCCGACCTTCGGATCATCCTTTGTTAGTGATATCTTATTATTAACAATTGGCATCAGAGGTGCAGGGATGTATTGTATCATGTTTGTTGGTGTCTCGGTTACTGTTCATTCATGGTCATACTGTTGATAATTTTCGTGTGTCTTTTCCTTGTGAAAAATTCATGAAAATGGTTTTAATATGTTGTTATATGTTTCTATTTTTTCTTACTGGTTCAAATCTGTTGTTTTGTACTTATCAGATCATTTTCAAGCTTATTTTTACTCTATGTTTCTTCATAGCGATTTGGCTAAAAGGAAAAAACCATATCCGGATTTTTAGGAAAAAGTACATATGTACCGTACCGTAGCGGTTTGACCACTGTAGCGGTTTGACCACCGTAGCGGTTTGCCACAGCGGTTTGACATGGCGGTTTGAACAAGTTGTAGCCGTTTACCACTTTTCATGGTCAAACTAAACATGACGCTGCCCAAATTTTTAGTCAACGGCGGTTTGGGTTATAAATAATGGTGGCGGTTTTTGGTTCAAAGGTGGCGGTTTGATGGAACCACAACCCAAACCGATTCAACTCGGTATTTACCGAGTTGACCCGGTCAAACTCAACTGATTCCATGTCTATACAAAAGAAGAAAAGTGAAGAAGAAGAATGAATGACAGACTCGAAACCACTACAAACAGAAACAAATTAACAACATCAATCACAGCCCCAACAAATCAAATCATATAAACACATCGTCACATACAACATCGAAGAGAAACGCTGGCAAAAATTTGTTTGAGATTGCGTTTTGCTATACCAATCAACATTTGACCAGAAAAGTCAAACTAGATCTTGTAATGAGAAAAAACCAGACTCGATTATGACTTAACAACAAAAGCATCCAAACAACATCATCACAGCCTCCAAACAACAAACCCAACTCAATATACTACCCTAATTACCCTTCGTCACAAAACAATAGCCAACAAATCCAATACTACTCTATTAATCCCATCATCACAATACAACAAATCACTCTTCCTCTCCATCCATCCACCAAGACTTGAATGACAACATAATAAATCAAATGATATCAGTTTCTTTCTTCAGTGTGTTTAATAAATTTATGACCATCAAAAGATCAAGTACACACAAAAAGATCATCATTGATCTGTCAAGGGTTTAAACCCCCTTTGATATTCGAAATTAAAGGATGGATTTATAACAATTATGTCATACCCATTCCTTGTTTCGATTGAATCAAAAGACATAATACCTACCCGAGACCCTTTATTACAGGACCTTGAAGATGAATACTCTTTGTTTCTTGACACCTTCTGTGGTTCTAATTGTTCTATGAAAAAAAAAGGTGTTCGTGGTCCAGGCTTCGAGTAGATTATTAATAACAATTGAAGTGCTTTGTGCTTATCAATTTCGAATCTGGTTGAGGGCAGATATAAGATGGCCGGGTATAATAACAACACAGTTGGGCCGAGTTTTAGAAAACAGTGGGCCGGATTGATATATGTTGGGTTGATTATGTTTAATACAAACATGGGCTGGATTCGGCATTCTCACAAAAATAATGGGCCGGTGCTATTGAACGAAAATGCTATGAGCCGAATATGCTTATAGTATATATATATATATTTTAGCCTTATTTTTATGGACCGAGCCAGGCACTAAGACACTTTCATGACAAGTTGAACTAGACGATGTTATTCATTAATGACATTCAAAAATAACATTTGTCCCAGTTTAACGACATTCACGAACAACAACACAACAAACACGATACATAACACTAAAAACGATCCGAATAAGATTCACTAAATGACAAACGGCTAAAGATTTGGATTACGATGACAAGTGATCACGAAGTTGATTTGGTATCCCTTATTTGAGATTGAAGTTGGGTTTCACGAAGGCGTCTACTTATTTCATCATCGAGACTTCCTTCTACTTTCTACCCCTTTTCTTTAAACCCAATCTATCGATTGATGACTTGCTTGAACGTATACAGCAGATGATTAAGACTTGGATTATCTAGTTACCAGCAGTCAGGGGTGGTTGGTTGTAGACCTGGTTAACTATCACTTAAAGGAGTTACATTGTAGTACTCAGTGTCACACGTAGAAGACGATGTGGATAATGTCAAGAGGTGTTGTACTTCTTATACTTTTAGGACTGGGTATAGAGTACTTATAGATTTAATCTTGCACCGTTCTTCAATCAACAACAGTGCAAGCTTAAGTAACAAATTTAGGGGATTTACTCATTTCAAGTTGGTATATTCGAGTTTACTTCACAAAGTTGATCACAACAATAGCCGACAGAATACGGGTTGGTATGTTGCCAGAGAGTTTAAAGTGAGATCTAGATAGTAATTCTCATGGGATATTTGTGCTATTCCAAGACAAAGGTACTTCACAGTCTAAGAAAAATTCTTAACGTTTCTCAACGACATTCAGTATTAGACTATGGATTGTTACCAAAGTTCTTGATTCTTCTTCATCTCCTTCTATTGTTTTGAAGACAAGAGGGGAATGCTTGGTTTGAATTTCAAGCATTTGTGCTTAGACAAGAAACCTCTCGATTTAATATGTGCGTACACAAACAATGATGCTGCGAGAGTTTCGCAAACCATCATGGGGGAAAATGTGTACATCCGGGACTTAGTTGACTTTGATGTTACCGTGTCAACTTCCAGGGGGAAGTAGTGTAGACTACTTTACTTAGTATGGTTTATGAAGTATTCTGCATACGTGAGAAGAATTGTTGCTGATTTCTCGCATGCACCCCCGAACGAATATTCACCAAGCCCTACTCGTATATATGAAGGCAGTGGCCGTGGTGGTTTGACTTATGCATATATAAAAATTTCCACTGTGCCTCCTCGTCTACATCGGACAAGTTAAGAAGATTGTTCGATGCCAATACACTCACAAGTTTTTAGAATCTGCTCACGATAGGCATGTTGGTTTGGGGGGAAGCTGATCAGAAACTTTGCAATAACAGAGTCTATGAAGATTAGCTTTTTGAGACATGCTTGCATGGATTGGGGGATAGTCATAATTTCAGGTTCTTGCATAGATACTACAATGTCTCCTGTATCTAAAGTAAAAGATCAATGAAGACCAAAGTGTAGAGTACAAGTTTCAAGACAAGGAGAACTTAGAAGACATCTTCAGCTTTGAAAGTGCTTTGGAAGTCTTTATTTGTGTTGTATTTATACCTGATAGGAACATTGTAAGTAATTCTGTATGTCCACATATTGGGGGAAGATTATTAGCCTTAAAATATGGTGACATATCCGGAATTACAATAGTTTAGTTATAGTGTAACACGTAGGGACTAATAATGATAAGTTACAATAGTTAGGTGTCACTAGGACTATAAATACCCCCTTCATACTTCCATGGAGGGGTGAGGATTCATAATTTTGTATCTCATAGTGTATGTCTTTCTCTCTCTAGAAAACACACATCTTTCCTTTCTCTCACTAAATAATAAAATGGCTACTTATTTGTTTAATCCTCCTCGACCTCTGGATCATGTTCTTTTGTTAGTGATATCTTATTACTTACAGTGAGACTGTTTCTTGATACTTAATCTTTAGGGGCTAGTTTTGCAATTTGGGAAATTTAGTTTGCCTTAGGAAAAGTTTGAAAGGAAATTAGAAACACCATTATACCTCAGGGAGCATTTATGCCAAAACTAAAAAGTTTTAAACATATTTACCCTTTTCTTTCTTTGCCGGACCTAAACTAGGCCATCTGACATTAGTAGCTTGCTCACTAGTGCCCATGAGTCTATTCGGTCTAGAATTGCACATATCTTGCAAATTGGTGTAGTCACCTATCCTATGATCTACCATTGCTAGCCAGATCACCTGATGTGATGGTGGGAACTCAATGAGGATTTAGCTTTTTTGTAAAATATTGTTTCTATTTTATACTGGGTTAGTTAATTTTAAGGATAATTATCAAAAATACTTAAATGAACTTTGTAATTTCTGTTAATGACATTTATGCAACACAAACCGTAAACAAAAGTTTGTTTCCTTTCTTTGTTAGAGGAAGGCAAACTAAGTCTGCTTCCCTTTGAAGAAAAATACTTATTTTTTATCCCTTGTCTACTTGTATGAGAAAGCTCTATAATTAGGAAAACTTGAGAATTTTCCAATCTAATCAAACTCCAAGCCACACTTACTCAAGAAAATCATATTGTCTTTGTCAAAAGTCAAATGGTTAAAGTACGATTGCACATCTTATTAGGATGGACTAGAGAACATGTTTTCTATTAGCACCAAAATGATACATCTTGAAAGCATCAAGACCATAGTATGGAGTTTTAATTAGAGAAATGGAAATCTAAATAAAATCGCGGGAAAGAGAAAAGGAAATTAATAACATGTTTTCTAGTAGTTTTCCTTAACTCGATATTTTCCTAAGATTCTACACACCCATGAGGGTATGTAGTGGGAGGCAAATGCATCTAAAAGCTTTCAAGTTAGAATGGCATGGATGGCTAGTCCATATATAATAGTGAGAACTTGATATGTACTTCCTTGATATCTAAGTAATGGTTTACTAGTCTGAGGAGTCTCACATTAGTGCTTAATTGTAGATATTCAAAGAGTAGAAAAGTAAAAAAAATTGCTACTTGCACTTCATTGGTATAGACACACATTTAATGTTATCTTATCTAGTGGGAGCAATGCATTTTACTACTGATATAGACGCACATATGTAATCGTTGTCTAATTCATTGGGGAGCTATGAGCGTATACCTTGTAAGTGAAACCTATTTTATTTTTTTTTAGTTGGTCTTTTGAATAATACATTACTTTTCACATATGAAGCATCATAGTTTATAAGAATCATTGCATATTATTCTATTAGATAACTTGTCGCTTTTCTGATGCTGCTTCCTGAAATGTTATCTATACAATATTTTTGCATGATTGCTTATTAAACAATAAAGTTCTATATATATACTTGTAATGCAAATGTGATTTGAGTTTGACTTAAATCATATCATATCTGTGACATTATCATATTATTCATACAAACAAACAAAAGCGTGGGGGGCTCATAACCCACTAGTCTCAGGATCGTAACCTGACTCATAATATGCTCATTTGTTTGTATAAATACTTGATGTTGTGCCATGCACAAGTAGGAGAAATCCTAATTGTATGCAAGGTACAACACATAACAATGTGACTAATGGATTTTCTTAACCGCGTAGTAAGAAAGCTAATATTCTACTAGGACTTATACACCTTGATGTATGTCGCCCTACTTAGAACTAGTGTCAAGAAATAATAAATACATACTTCATCATATTCACTAAAAGGTTTAGCCAATATGATTGTGTCTTCTTGTAAAGACATCAATAAGAAGTATGTAATTAACTTGAAAAGATAGTTGAAGCCAAGAGTCGGCGTTCAATAATACTTTATTTAATATGTTTGTGACTTCTTGTAAATACATAAATATAAAGTCCTTGAACTGTTCTAAGACTTATAAAGTAAGCAATTGACTTGTCATGTCTCTTTGTCATGACATGTACACGAAGTCATTGAAATGTTCAAAGACTTATAACGTAATGTTAGCAATTAACGTGTTATGTCTTCTAGTTAAGACATGTACATAAAGTCCTTAAACTTCTCTAAGACTTTTATGTTATAGCATGCAACTGGCTTGAAATTACTGTTAGTGCCATTATGTTTGAACAAATTGGCAAGTATGTGAGCCAAAGGGTATTAGGTTATCTAAGGAATTGTGATACTGTCTCACAATCCCATTACTCATAGAATACCACATCGTTATGGTATGTCTGATGTGTAAAATCAAACTCTGTTGATATTTTTTGATTTTTGATAATTTTAACTACCCTACCTATAATCTTATCAAGGTTAACAAAATTGAGTAAGCTACGTGTTTACTCAATATGGTTCCGACCAAGAAGGTAACTAAGATATCATCACGTTATAGAATGGGAAGAATCCCATTAAGTCTTAACTGAAATTCTGAATTTGTTTAGATCATGTTAAGCATGTTATTAGCAAACTAGAGTCAAGAACTGTCAGCATACATTATACATCCCAAACGAGAACAATTTTATTGTTGCTCGACTTGCTGCGTATTTAGAGAAAGTCTCCTCT
This sequence comes from Tanacetum coccineum, assembly GCA_026074375.1. Classification (NCBI taxonomy): domain Eukaryota; kingdom Viridiplantae; phylum Streptophyta; class Magnoliopsida; order Asterales; family Asteraceae; genus Tanacetum; species Tanacetum coccineum. The sequence continues at coordinate 41,171 of BQNB010006205.1, read as the reverse complement.
TATACAACCTTCTGAATGCACTAGCTAACGACATAATAAATGTTGAGATATAGTCCATGAAAGAAAATCATTTTTGGAATTTGATTGATCTTTCACCAATCGGTAAGACTGAGAGGTTAAATTGTTTCTTCTAGGAGAAGACTAATATGGAAAGAAAATGTACACACATTTAAACGCCTGCCTTGTGATAAGGGTTTTACTTATACTCAAGCGATTGACTATGATTAAAGCTTTTTTTCCTTGCAAGCGTTAAATGAATAAAGATATTAATTACCATACTTGATTTCATGAATATGAAATATGGCAATCGGATGTCAAAACTCCTTCTTGAATGATTACCTTTGCGAGGACGTTGTGTAATCATAAGGGTTTATGAATCCAAATAATCTTTAGAAAGTGTGCAAGCTGCATATATCCAAGTATGGATTAGAGCATGAATCTAGGAGCTAGAATCTTAAGTTTAAATCAATAATCTGATTTTAATTGAAACAAAGATAACTCTTGAGTATACCTTACAGCTAGTTGGAGCATTATGTTTTGTCTTTCTTATATCTCATATGTTGTGAACATATTGGAAATGATATTTCACCTAAGCTAGATTTTAATCCTTAGTTTGGGATAATATTTCTATCGAGAAATATAAGAAATAAAACATACAACCTTGGAACATATGTTTAATAGGATAAACATACGCGATTAATAAGTCTAAGACAACATGACACGTCATTGAGCATGACTCAAAGTTCTATTTCACCTGATAAGATTGAATACATGCATGAAAATGTTAAGTTTAGCTAAAGGTTTCATTATGCATATCATGATATGTATTAGACTAATTATAACACTTGCATGAATGCAAGATAAACCTACAACCATAGTAACTAAGTGAAAGTTATTAGACTACTATTGAAAGAACATTCTAAATGGACTTTAAAGGACTAAAGACATGTTCATAGTTTATGTAATTTTAAGGAGATTAGTGTGGAGGTTATACACTAATGCTTATTTTTATTGAGACGATTCTCAATCCTAGTCGTAGTAGGATTTCATCATAAATGATAGTTTTGTTAACTAGATGTGCTTGATTGAAAGCATTGTTGCACTATTCATTAAAGAATAAGAATACTTCATAGTTTGAGAGGCTGTCATAAAGACTGTCTTAAATAGGTGTTCTGCTTGCTTCAAACAACCTATATAATGTATTGTGGCGATGCTAGTATTAGCACTTGAACGCACATATACAAAATGACAATCATCGTATTATTCAAAACCTTCACTTCTTGTGAGTTTTGAAACACGTATTTTCAAAGTTCACTCAGATGACAACTTAGTTGGTACTTTTACAAAGTCAATGTCTTGTACCAAACATGTTTATCATGCTAGGAATATTGAACTTCGACCTGCTAGTAGTCTTATGTATATCTGTTTTTAGTATTTGGATAATGGAACATTAAGCAGTTGTATTAAACAATAAATTGATATACCTGGTATGATCGTCTTCATTTATACAACTGTGTTATATATTAGCATGTATAATTCCATGAATAATTTATTTATTCTAAATTTTCCATTGTCAGTTAATGATACGGGAGTATCATTAAAATAAGACAAATGTGAGCGTTTTGGTCATATTCATATGGTATGAATATTAATGGATGATACTGCCAAACTCATATGTTGTTCACTGGATGAACATTGGACTGACCTAACCTACAAGATATCACTACATGGATCGGCGTCAAAAGTGAATCTCGCAAGTGGTTATGTCTCTCATCCTTAGACTTGAGATGCAAGTAGGTTTTGTGTGTGTGGAATGTAAATCTTAGATATGGTTCAACGCTAACCTGATGAAGGCTACTATAAAGGCCATTTTTAGGAGGGACGTGAAACACATGACAGACATGTGCAATCAAAATAGGATTTGTTCCTCCACATGTTTTGGAGTTAGATACTACTGGGCCCCTCGATGATTTGAACAGATATGTGTATGGCCGCACCCAAATGTAATTAAGATGATACTTGATTAATTTGGTAATCTAGTTCAATGTCTATATCAAGAAATAGAATCGTTAAGCTTTAGAATGACTCATTATCAATATCTAATGTTTAACATAGTATCTATAACAAAAGGATGATTGATATCTAAACCATTTAAAATACGATGTTTAAGAAACAATCCTCATATGTTTCTGGGGGCATTGGCGTGTTGCTAGACGCTAACCTTTGCTTGTATTATTACTTGATTATTATGACGTGCGCAAGTGGGAGCTGTTGGAGTATGCTCGTGTCATAATAAATAATTATAACAGCTTAGGACACATGTGAGCCTATGGATTTTCGGCGCTCCATCACACAGATACAATGAGTACACTTGCTTTATAGCGTGTTTATTGTATTTACGGTATATAAACAACCTACGTAGGATCAATATTGGGCTTATAATAACTAAGTAATGTACTTAGTTTATTGAACTTGGAAATAAAATGGGAAGCCAAACCAAGCCCATAAGAGGGGCCGATCTAGGGAAGGATTAGAGAGGATAAGGATTAATTTTTTTTTGGTAAAATATATGTGAGAGATCTTCTCATAATGTGAAAATATGTTACTAAAAACCTTCTCCCTCTCCATTATACATACGGCACCAAATTGATTTCCCATCTAGGGTTTTCAATTTTGATATTTTAATCTTGAATCTAGATCATTCAAGACTTGATCTCAAGGTTATGGGTTTAAGGACTAGCATCCAAGAGGTATACAGTGAAGTATAGTATGGATATTCATAGAGGCGATCTACTTTGGTCACTTGGTTTCTTGGATAGATCGTGTACAAGAGAAGGTTGTTCTTTGATCCTACCGATCACGTTGCAGAGGTAATAATCGTTGTTATTTATTTGATTGATCATATGACTTTATGGATCCCTTGATAGGTGCTTAATCCGATACGTTTAATGTTATTCATATGATATTTTTTTATCTCAGCACCTATACCCTATTGTGCGTAAACATGAAATCGACAATTAAATGAACAAATAACATTGCATACAAGAAACTTATGTTCCACAAACCAACAAACACAGCTAAAATGTGTAAAGACTATACAATACTAAACAAGGTGAAACAAGTAATCATATAGCATATCACACATTTTAACCATCATTTCTACTTATATGACATACTAAGCATTTACAAAAATACATTTTTAACAAAACTAGGAGTTATCCAAATACTCCTTTCGAAACCGTATTATAAATTTTCTTAAATCAAAGGAATGACACGACAAGGTTGAAACTTATGTTTCACAAACAAACAAGCTCAAATGCTATTTTAAGAAAGCATACAATCAAGATATATAAGCAATGCAAAGAAAAACAACTAGTCATTTAACATAGCATACGAAAATACTTTTCTTCGCTTTGCGTTAAATATAACAATGTATACCAAGCTTTATTAGTTTCTCAAATACTTTAATTTCAAAATAAAATGTATCATTGTTCAAAGAATAACAACTTAAATTTTCCAACTTGAAAGTTTGAGTTTCTATGTTAAAACGGTTTCTATGTTAAAACGAAATTTAATATTTTGGACACTCGGTAGTATTTTGCTAATTTGTCTCCCTAAACATTTAATCAGAACCTCTAACAAATTTTATTAGAAATTAGACTTAATTCCTTTCAAAATGATAGGTGGCACGACTCTTACGGACTTACGGTTAATCTTATACGAGCTTTCAAAGTTGAACAAAAAAGATGTCCACTCTCCAGACGGATCCAGCGAATCCCTTTCAAAAGGGATCCGCGGGTCTGATCATAGATTTACAAAAATGTTTATATTACAAATTTAAAGTGAACTTATATCACAAATTCCAATCATTATTCAAGCTTGTATAACAAAGATATTTAACAACAAAACTTCTAAGTATTAAATATCGACACACTTTTCATATTATGCCCCACTTCACGGATAATTTGATACATGGATCTTACTTGGTTTTGAAAACCATTTGTTTTGAAAACTAGAGCCACGTGGCCTCTGATACTAATTGTAGAAAACGTAAAGGGGGTGGGGGTGAATACATTTTCGTTTAAAAAAACTTAAAACTTTTGTATCACATACTCGATCAAGCTTGACATAATATGGAAAGTGCCAATTATAGTTTTAGACTATAAGAATAATAGAAAGCATGAAATTAACAAGTTGTCACAAGCATAAACATATGGTCACAACACAAGCATAAACATAAAATAAATAAAGAGCGATAAATAAAAGAGAATGAAAACCAGACACGATGATTATAGTGGTTCGATCACGGAGCTCCTCTCCGCTCTACTCCACTCCCAGTGTACCTAACTCAAGAGTTACTTCACTATATCAACACGCTCCTTTCTTGGCAGAGAAAACCTTATACAACGTTGTTTACACTTTATCCGGTACAAAGCTATATACCAAGTCCTTCTAATGGGTACAACCAAACCCGTTATGTTTTATGGTCTAACATAACAAACCTTGTATTTTATGGCATAAACACATCTAATCTAGTTTAATGATGCAAGGTGATGATACGAATGTATAACAAAGATCCAAGACACAAATGTCTAGTAGATATGAATGCCTAATCTAAATGAACTTCTTATGGCAAGAAGCCTTCAAATGGATGTAGATGATAAGATCACCAATCTTGTAGATCTTCATATGTGTATGCGTTGTGATGGATGATAATGGCAAAATATTGTAGGCTTTCTTTGATAGATCATCATGGTAGTATGCTTACAACAAAAATGAATGTTGCAAGCACTATGATCAATGGTTTTACATTATGAATGATTGGTGTTAATGGTGACTCTAATAAATGCTAATGTATGATAAAAATTAAAGAAAATTGAGTGTTTAAGTGTGTGAAAACGAATGTGCAAATGCCTTGTATTTATAGGCAAACCCCAAAATAACCCACTGACCCAAGGATCCCTTTGAAAGGGATCTGGCCAGGAAAAATGAAAGGGATCCAGGGTCCTAAAAACGGAACCGACAAGTATGACACAAGATCCGATTTTTAGATATCAAATCTCTCAAAATATAATGTAATCTTGCAAGATCTTTTCTAGATATGGCAAGATTATGAATGATGTCATGCATAAGGTAAAAAGCATTTTGTGTTTTATTTGTCCTTAGTTATCTTTGTATATTTTACAAAATATGTAAGTAACATAAGTTACTTGTTTTTAAAAAAATGCAAAGTGCAAGTATATTTTATTAACTTACATAAATTAAATTTGTAAGTAATCCTTACTTGGTTACTTACAAAAATGTGTAAGTAACTTTGTTAGATTACTTACAAAATAAAATATGCAATTTAACTATTATACTTGCTAAAAATATAATGTACAAGTGACGTGTTTAAAGTAAAATGTGTAGTCACTTGAGAGAATAAAATACGTAGTTACTTGTGTAAGTAACTTACTAAAAATGCGTACACTCAAATGTGTAAGTAAACTTTTAAAGCTAAAGAATATTAGCTAGTTTACACAAACTAATGCAAAATGCATGACTTGACTCTAAATTGTATTTTAAACATTTTTAATGGTTTATTAATGGGTTTGATCATAATGCTACATAACAAACATATACAAACTTGTGTTGTAGCATACGAGGACCCGAGACGTCGAGAGGTGTTGAATGTATATTGAGACAAAAATATGATTACGAGTAACTTGTACATTTTAAGTTATGTATTACAAGTTACATGTTTGTCATTAACAAAACAAACGAAACTGTATAGATTAAATATCGTAATATTTGCACTAACAAAACTTAGAAAACATTGAATGTTAGTGACAAAATTTACAACTACAAAATATGTATTATTGTAAGTTTTTTACATGCATATTATAAATTATAAATCCTTACAATTATAAGGAACCGCTCGGGTAAGAATTGAATGCGGCCCGACCCAATAGCTACCCGAAATACGTATTTATTATACTTGGTTTGGACCGACCCGGTGGTTGTTTGTGTGGGTTATTAGTTTGTTTCACGGGTCTTTCCTCTCTCACCCTAAATTCACTCTATCTTTTCGACCCAGCCTTCATTAATTTCCCACTAACTCCATGGTGATTAATTTCCCACTAACTATGGTGGTTCGTTGCATGATTGCCAGCTGTGTTTTAATCCCGATGATGCTTACGCTGGTATATACACGTATTATGGGTGTGTTTTGGGGGTTTTTTAGTTGCTTATCTTGGTTAGGGAATAAGGGCGATCTTTTGATTTGGGTATGTTGTTAACTTGACTTGTTTTGGAGCAAATTAGTTATGTTTCTACCACAATCAACATTTGATGGATTCAATTTATGGTTGCCCGTACTTACCAATCACTACACTATACACGATAGGGTACACTGCTCTTTAGTGTGTAGGAATAGTCAAGGTAGTTAGAGTTTTATAAATGTAAACCCTGACGTAGTTTTTATTTAAAAGAAATTACTCATCATAAGGTTTTATAATTTCTTACATCCACTTACGGTAGTATATTGTTGTTGATACGTTTGATGTGGATTTAGTTGGTATTATTGATTTGATTAATTATTTTTGGGGGGGCCTAAATTTGTTTTTTTGGTGTTGATGTTACAGGTTAATGGTGACACCATGTGAATGGTGTTTGCAGTCATGGTGTCAAGTTTGTGTTTATTTGTTATTGATTGCCCGAGCGATTCCTTATAATTGTAAAGATTTATAATTATAATTTTAACTAGGCCGTGCTTACGTGTCCTTTTATCATAGGGGGTGAAATCGATCTGGATGTTAGCGGGGCAGCATGGGTTTGTGCTTGCAGACATGTCGGGTCCCAAATCATTTTATCCCCTCCCACAGCTGTTTTGATTTTTCGTTTACTGTTGTTGCAATTACGCTTGGTTGCATTTGGTAATACCTTCTTTGGTTATTCCACGGCATCTTATTTGTTGTCGACCGTGGTGTGTGAAATTATGTTGAACCTTGGTGAGCCAGCACCATTTGCATGGTGTTTCATGCCATCTCGGCTATATTGGGTCTCATACCGTTTGTTAATGGTTGGTCACCAACTTTTGATTATACAATGTTTTATGACCTGGTTACTCTATTGTGGGTGTTCAAGGCGCTGTTGCATTCGTGTGTTTATTATTCTGGGACTATGATAGGCTACTAGATCATGGTGTGTAAATCGACTCATATCTTAGCGGGCCAGCACAGTGTAGTGCTTGCAGCTATGGTGGCTCGACTGCCCTCTCAACCTGTCCTGCGAATAGTCTGCTAAAACGATTTGTGCCAAATATATGAGTGATTGTTGGATGGGAGCATTCTATGACTTGGCTTGGCTATCAGTTTCGTATGCATCCGCCATAGAAATGACCTTCACGGGAATTAGTGGGAAATACAAACAACAGTCGGGTCAGTCCACACCAAGTATAATAAATCCGTAGGTTCGGCCATCTGTGGGTCGGCCACGGGTTGGTTCACATTGAATGCACTCAAGTTAATCGAACTTGAGGTCATCTGCACAGTATGCAGTCGTAACAAATGAACTTGGCGAGGCTTATAGAGTATGCAGCCATAACAGATTGATCATCTTTCGTTGGTTTACTGACGATGACAAATAACGCGTGTTCCCATATAAGCCAAATTGTCTATTATCGCTTTTCATAATCTGCAGATGTGTTAAGGGTTTTGCACTCCCACGCGCGTTGATATATAGAAGAATGCTTCTAATTCAATACGCGTGAGAGTGATAAAAACCTTATCCTGTAATTGGATGTAACACTATCGATTCTAATTATTATGATGTTGGACTATGTGTAGCAACGATGAGTGTGATCGTTCACAGGTCTGTCATTCAAAGATTGAGAATGGCTTTATCTTATAACATATTCACGAACCAGCTCTTAGGATAGCTAGTGTGTCCCTAATGTTTTACGTGCAACAGCATGTTCATCATTGGTGATGTATGAGCTAGTCTTAGAGATGTTTCATATATGAATGTTTGTTATCATTTTTTGATGACTCATTGTCTAATATGTGTAACACTGCTATCATTAAATAGCAATAATGAGAATGAGCAGTCTATGATTTGAATTGGCTACCTCTTGGGTATGCAACCGTCATGGAAATTCACGTAGTGCTCTTACCTGAGCCTAAAGGTTTGACCGCCTAACAATACAAATGGTAGGTTGGATATTGTTTGTTGATGTTTGGTTAGCGATGGTAGGTTATACAACGTTTTCTAACCCACTTAGTCTATTATGGGTGTTTAAGGCGATGTTGCATTTGTGTGTTTATTATTCTGGAACTATCATTGATCTTTGGATCATGGTGGGTAACAACGACCCGTACCTTGGCTGGGCAACATAGCTTAGTGCTTGTAGCCATGGCAGTTCGAATGCCCTTTTAACCTACCTAGCGAAACACGTGCTAAAAATATCTTGGTCAGATATATCAGTGATTGTAGAATACGAGCATTCTGTGACCTGGCTTGGTTATCTTTTTTGTATGCAGCCATCATAGAAATCCACGTCACATGAACTATTTGGAAATTAACGAACATTGGGTTGAAAATACGTGAGCAGATTTAAGGCGAAAGAGACAAGACCCGTGAAACAAGCGAACAATTCCAGCCATACAATCACCCGGTCGGGCCTCATTAAGTGTGATAAACCCTTGCGTCGGGCCACCCGTGTGTCGGGCACGGGATGGTTCACCCTTAATACTTGAGTTTATCTATATTTTGGTAGGGCAACTTATGGAGTTTGCATCCATGACAAATTCAAATGTGGCGTGTTTTTTTCTTTAGGTATGTCTACAAGTGATTGTTGGATATGTGTAGCACTGCTCTCACTAAATGGCGATGATGACATTCACCATTTTATGACCTGGCTTAGCTACCTGTTTGGTATGCAGTCGTCTGCCTGTCTGGTGTGCACCCGTCTTATCTGAGCTAAACAGTTTGCGGAAAATAAAATGCTTTGGAGCGTTATGTTCCCTTATATAGTTGAGGTACACTTTAAATATCACATCCTTTCTTCAAGTTCATACGAACGGTTATGTGATCGTCCGTAACTTGGCTAGGTAAACTGTAACGTTTGCAGCCATAGCAGAATTCTATTTTTTTACATAAACTTAACCTCGAATCTGATCTGACCACTACTTCAAAAGGTTGTTGGCTAACGTGACGGCAATGGTCTTTTGCAAGGTTACCCGGTTTGATTGAACATTGTTTCGTGATGGGCCGACAATGTTCGTAACATGGTCGTCATCTATTCTGCTTTACTCACTGCGTTGCTTTACAATTGATTCTCAATCTTGAGCAGTTTATGAGCGTCTAAAACATCATATGTGATGTTGTACATGCACATAGGCTGCTTAAGAGTAAGAGTATGCAAAAGATATTAGAGTGTTCATTGTAATGGTAACTTTAGACGGATAATGTTTCTAGATAATGGTACGCTTTTAAACACTTTCCTAAGTGATTTAATTCTTATATAGTGACACGTATTTGCATACGCATGGGCGAGACAAGAGGTCTTCCCTCTTATGCTCTAAACCCCATTCATCTTTTCCACCCAGTCTTCATTAGTTTCTAACAAACTTTGTGGTGATTAATTTCCCACTAACTATGAAGGTTCGTTGTATGAAAACCAATTACGTTTTACTCCTGATGGTGGTTAGGGTGGTAGATACACGTATTATTGGTGTGTTTTGTGGGTTATTTAGCGGCTTACCTTGGTTAGTGGAACAACAACACTCTTATGAATTTGGTATGGTGTTAAGCTGATTTGTTTCTCTTTAGTGACTAACATTTTCGGTCGTGATGGGAGAGAGCTCATCGCTTCTTTGATTGTGTTGGCAGGGAAATAGATGATTTTCTTACCCAACTGGCATGTGTTCATTGTTCGATGGATGTGCCAGTGTTTTTCGGATGCGTCTAAAACTGCTATCGTTAAACGGCGATGATGAAAATGAGTGTTCTATGGCTTGGCTTATGTCACACCCCGCCAAGGCGGAAACGTAAGGCGTAACGAGAAAGGATATCATCACAACATAATGGTGTCTATATAGAGAACTACAATGCATAAAAGAAACCAAGGTATAGACACGAGGTGTCATGAAAATACCCAAACAAACATAAAAGATAACCGGTGTCTTGTATTGAAGCAAAAAGGGGTTCACGTCAATACCAAGACATGCAAAACATCCAAAATAAACCTAAGCAGTTCAAATCAACAACATTCAATATTCATTCATGCAAGAAATAAACTAGGAGATTAAACTCCGTAAGTAGCCTATGGTCTCTCTAGCCACTCCTCTTATTCTTAAGATCATCATGATGCTCACCTGAAAATGATGCTTAAAAACGTCAACACAAAGGTTGGTGAGAGTCATAGGTTTACAACACATAATTCAAACTTTCAATCAATTATTGTGATTAATAAAAGCAAGGTAGGACAAATATGAACTATCATGAACTTATGCTAACATGCAATCCAATCATCATATCAAATCAACAAAATCATATACTGGGTAGGCGTACCCCTCCGATCCAATCAAACACTTGACATGACAAACACAGTATATGCAAGTAAATCACAATCCTTGACATGCCAAACACAGTACATGCAAGTAATTCATAACCCAACAAAGAAACACAAGCATTATAATAGTCATACAATGTCCACACTCAATTAAAACACATAATCACAGCAATTAAAATATTTCAAAATTATTTTCATCATTCCAGTCCCCAATTTAACAACAAATGTAAAAAGATTAACAATGGAAACACACCTGATGCTCATGCAGCTTCCACAATTTTCCTAGCCCTCAAAACAACACAATACATGTTAAACCGTGTTGACACGTACAAATGCCAAATTGCGTAATCCATGTAACAATTATATGATGGATGTCTAAGGGATGTACATATCTCCATGGGTCACCCCGACACCATGCCCCACTTTAACCCTCTCATTTACTCATAAGTCTAATTAACTACATTTTACCCAAAAATGCAGAATTTTAGTGACACTTTCCAATTTTCCAAACCATACCGAATGACCCTCATAAATTCCCAATAAAATCATCCATAAAATTCCATGAGTTTACTATCTACCTTATTTTTCCACTAATTTATTCCTTTTTTAAGATTTGTGAAGAATAATGAAAGAAAAAGATTTTTTTTGTGGTTTGGTAGATGTGTTTATATACTTAAATTCCCCAAATAAAATTCTAACTTTTAATTACTCAAATACGATCTGCACGCGCACTAAAATGTCGTCCTTACTAACCATTACGTTATAAAACCAATCAGAAGCTAAACTTGAGTACAGTTAATAACATATAGAACATATACTTCTTTATATCTTCCGCTTAACCTTAATTCGAAGTTTAAATAGGGGTTTTACCTCTCTAATTCTGACCTAAACCTGACCCGTATTTACTGTTTTGACAACTTTTCTTGTAGCTAACATTTAACTAAATTCCAGAACTCAAAATCGTTCGAGGCCGGACTTTTTGAAAAGTAGACTCTCTAAACTACAATTTAGGCACTAGAAACACCTCAAAACACGTTACCATCATTGAGATATAATTCATTGAACACGACCCAAAAATCTGCCAAACCCTAAATCAATCAAAAATAACATTTAAACATCCTACCTTTTGCACCAATAATGAACCTATATCTAACCTAAACGCACTAGCATGATCATAACATCATTAATTATAGAAGTTTTAAAACCCTAATGATCCATCATAATGTTTGTTACATGATTTAAAAGAATGAATAAGAGTATAATCATTACCAAGCTTACTTACCCGCTCCTAACACGAACTAGCTCTTAATTTCTTAGATCTAAAGTTTTTGTCTTCCTTGTTCTTAGGGGTGAGGGTTTCGTACGGCACAAGAGGAGAAGGGGGAGAGAATAAATGAGTTGGGGTTTTCTTATTTAAACTAACCAAATAGAATCCTAATCTAATTAAACTTAGGATTAAATAAAATACATTTTTTTCTCTTTTCTTCTACAAAACCGATCAGCCCCCTATAATACATATTTTTATTACTTTTTTTATTAATTGATTAAGTATACAATTACTTACATTACCTTAATTTCCTAAAAAACCTTGGTAAAATTGGTAAACCTTTTTGCATGAAAAACTAAATACTAACTTTCTATTTATAACTTTCATTTCTAAAAATACTTTCTATATTTAGAAAGTTCATTACTAATTTTATATTTCACGAACCTAATTCACTTCCATTATGACATACTTTCCATAATAATCCAACACATAATTATCCATATATTGATGTAGCAATGCATGCAAACATGTCACTCATTTCCATTGTCACTACACGTGAACAAAATAGAAATAACCTTCAATATCTCAAACTCATTCTAAAATGAGATGAACATGCACCTCAGAATGATAATCATGCACACAGATAAAGTCACATAGATCACAACTATAGCACATATAAACACTTAGCCAATTCTAAAAGTATGACTAACCTGATCAAATCACGGGTGTCACAGCTTGGCTACCCGTTTCATGTTATTATCTGAGCCAAATGATTTCACGGACTGCTAAAACAACTTTGATGAAATATACAAGTGATTGTTTGATGTGAGCATTATTTGAATTGATCTGGCTACCTATGTGGTACCCAGCCATCATACAATGTCGGTGGTCAAAGCGTTGTTGCGTTTTATGGTTATTATCCTGGGATTATGATAGGTTGCTGGATTATGGTGCATAAAATTGATCCATATCTTGATGGGGCAGCACCGCGTAGTGGTTGCAGCCATGGCGGTTCGAATTCCCTTTTAACCTGTCTTGCGAAGGATATGCCAAAATGATTTCTGACGGATATATAAGTTATCGTTGGGTATGAGCATTCTATGACTTGGCTTGGCTATCTGTTTGCTATGCAGCCGTCATAAAAGTCCATGTTCAGATTTTAGTAGGAAATTAATGAATTCTTTTGGTTATGGTACAACGACGCTCTTCTCACTTTGGTACGTTTGCATTTAGTTGTTGTTTGAGAAGATTAGTTGTTATTATTTGTTGTTTGTTTTTGGATGTTTTGCTTAATTAGTGTATTGATTGTGTGTAATGGGTTTTACTAGTGTGATCTTTTTGCGTACGAACGCTCTTACTTGAACAAAATCGCCTACCTAACAGTATTCAAAAGTGCACTACGTTGGATATGTGTATCACTGTTATCATTAAACAACGATGATGATGTTAAGCATTCTATGACCCGGCTAGGCTACCCGTTTGGTATGCAGCCATCATAGACATTCACGTCACGCTCTTATCTGAGCCAACTGATTTTATGTACCACTCAGACATCTTCCACGGAATATAGAGGTGATTGTTTCATATGAGCATTCTATGACTTGGCTTAGCTGCCTGTCTGGTATGCAGCCATCATATAAATCTCTTCTACCGAGAGGCCACAGGTGTCAACTTTATAAATCCTTACAATTAAAAAGAATCGCTCAAGAAATTTTGTTTTCACCTGACCCAGTTCAACAAACATATGACCCGAACTAGAGATTTGTCATACTTGGTTTGGCCCTGTTCGGCTGTTGTTTGTGTGGGTTATTGGTTTGTTTTACGGGTCTTCCTTCTTTAGCCTGTGGATTGTGGGTTTTACAGGTGCTTATCTTAGATAGGGTGGAACGTCGGCCTTCTAACTTTGGTACATTGTTAACTTGATTTGTTTCTCTCTAATGTCTAAAATTTTTGATTGTATTAGTGTTTCACTTAACTTTGTCAATGATGTGTTTGTTTCTTTGTATTTAGTTGTGGTTTGAGCAAACTGGTAGCGATTATTTAGTGTTTCTTTCTGAATGCATTACTCAATTAGTGAATCGCCCGGGTAAAAGTTAATGTAGCCCTACCCGGTACGATCCGCTAATGAGCCGAACAACGGATTTATTATACTTGGTTTAGCCCAACACGGCTGTTGTTTATGCGGGTTACTGGTTTTTGTCATAGGTCTGCCCTCTCTCGCCCTAAATCCGCTCTATCATTTCGACACAGTCTTCATTAATTTCCCACTTATTTCATGGTGATTAATTTCCCACTAAGTATAGTGGTTCGTTTCATGATTGCCACCTGTTTTTTAAGCCTGATGATGCTCGGGGCGGTAGATACACGTATTATGGGTGTGCTTTGAGGGTTTTTTGTTGCTTATCTTGGTTAGGGAACACGGGCGGGTAAGAATTGAATGCGGCCCGACCCAGTCGGACCCAATCCCTACCCGAACTACGTATTTATTATACTTGGTTTGGATCGACCCGGCTGTTGTTTGTGTGGGTTATTAGGGTTTAGGTTTTAATACGTGTATATACCAGCCTAAGCATCATCAGGATTAAAACACAGCTGGAAATCATGCAACGAACCACCATAGTTAGTTTTTATTGTATTCAATTGGTACATGATTCCCTTTTACCAATCAATGTGTCATGTTGTCTATTGTCATTGATGCTGACCTTGTGTACTTCTAGATGATATTTAAACTGCAGCCTTGCTGATATTAGCTAAAAAGCTTTCGAGCTGCTTGCATCGCTTCTGTGTGATATATTTTTCTGTTGTGAACTTTGCGGGTATTTATCGCCTGTTTTACTTCTATAAGTGAATGCTATATTGTTGGTTGTTGGACTATTTCACTCGGGTTTTCAATGGCCTGTATGATTGCAGTGCTCATGAACCCACATCTGTAAGCGAGCCAGACTGTTAGTTTTAGTCGTGTTGGATTCGCATTGTTTTATATCTGACGCGTATCACCGTTTGCCACTTGCGCGAGCCACTAGGTAACATATCTGCAAACACATTATATTAAATGGCGATGATAAAATGAGCAGTCTATGACCTGGCTCGGCTACCGATTTGGTATGCAGACGTAATAGATACGCATGACGCTCTTATCTGAGCCAAATGGTTTCAGAACTTGAGGAAGCAGCTTCCTTTGCCTTTGACCTTATACATCAGGTCCAGGTCACTATAAATAAATACTCAACTCTATCAAGCATTCCCAGCGTCTGTGTGAGAAGCCAACAACACTTGTTTGGTAATCAGAACTGCATTCGTTTCGTTGTAGGCTTCTTACTCAGCGCTAGGAGTGATTTCGAGAGCGTGCTTGGGGTTTTGGTGGTTTCACGCATGTTCGAATGTAGATATTGTTCTATATTTTCACACACGTGACGGCCACAAAATCCTCAGCACACGTTTATATATGTCGTTGGTTTTGATACACTTGGGGGGTTACTTTTGTTAATCGCAATACTTAGCTGCTTCCCTTGGTTAGGGGGCAACGTCGCTCTTATGAATTTGGTACGTTGTATACTTTATTTGTTTTTCTACATGCTCTGCTTTCAAAAACTAGGCTTGGCTGGCTGTCTGGTATGCACCCGTCATAAAAATATGGGTGGTGAAGGCGCTATTGGTTGTAAAATCAAACCGTATCTTGGTTATGCCTTTCTTGATTGGTTAGGAGACTACGGTGCTCTTCTGACTTACGAGCGTTTACATTCAATTGTTGTTTGAGGTTGTTATTATTTGCTATTCCTTTCTTTATGTTTTGATCAATTAAGTTTTAAATCCACTTTTCAATGGATTTTACAGTGCTTGATTTGTATCTAAACATTCTGAATACGACTACTATTAACTATTGTTTTGATGGTTATCGTTCTGTTGCAAGTAATTAACGTACATCTGTCATATCCCGCGGCCAACAGCGGATCTTCTAATTGTCCCACAGCGGAGCACGAGTTTACCCACTGGTTAATACTAAAATCTAATGTGTCATTAGTGTACATTATGATGCAATTAATGTAGTGTAAAATTTATTTATAAGAATTACTAAATATAGTAAGATGTGTAAGCTTAAAAAAGTAAGCCTTCAATTTATAAAAGTTTCAAATTCATTATAGATATTTACGGATATAGATTTTAGATATCTATTTTTGGCCTTATAAATTGTTATTCAATGAAGTAGCCATATTGATGAGTCAAAATAAAGTCATGAAAGCCATGACATGCCTACATGGGATTTGAGTAGTCACGTTTATTTCTCATGTTAGCACTAGTTTAGTATCATTACTTCCTAGTTTAATTATAGGATGGTTACACCTCTTGGTTGTCATCTTTTTTGTATTTAAACTCTATCTAGAAGGGCAATCTATGCAAAGATCACCACTCTTTGAAAGTGATAGTTTTATTTATTGGAAAAATAGATTCGAGACATATGTTAAATCAAAAGATCTAGATCGTTGGCATGTTATTACCAATGATGATTTTCAACCCATTCAACAAAATCCAGAAACCAAATTAGATGAGGTTATCCCTTTCGAAAAACAAAGTGATGATCTTAAAAAGAAACTTGCGAAAAATAACGAAGCTAAAATAGGTATTTATAACGTTTTGCCTAAAAACGAATATGAAAGAATTTTCATGTGTAATACGGCAAAAGAAGTTTAGAAAACATTGTTAATCACCCACCAAGGTAATAGTCAAGTCAAAGATAATAAGATCGACCTTTTGGTTCAACAATATAAACAATTCGTCATTTCCGAAGACGAATCTATAGATAGTGCTTTTGCTAGATTTAATTACTTTATACATCTAAAAGCTCTTGATGAAATGTTATTTTCTAAGCAAGAACAAAGCATGTAGGAAGTGGAATTCTTAAAAAGAAAAAGGGGCTTCTAATCTCTACCAAATTCCTAAATGTGAGAGCAAAAAGTCTATATATGGGAGCAAATTGAAGAGATCGAAAGAACTTAACATCACTATCTCTGATGACTTATCGGGAACCTCAAAGTTCAAACGAAATGATCATCAAGAAAAGATTCTGAAATAGTCAAAGCAAAAGTTGAAAGGAAATCTCTTTCTTTAAAGGCTAAGTAAAAGAAAATCTAGTGATGAAGAGTGTTCCGACTTTCACAGAATGAATACGAAGAATATAACATATACGCCATGGCGGTAAAGAGAATTCAAGAATTCTTTAAAGAGAAGAGGTATGATTCGTTTCGTGAGAAAAAACTCGGAAAAACGACAAAAAGAAAAGACATTCCCAAGAAAGAGCCGTGATGGACAAAACGGTAAAAGTGATCAGAAAAATGCTTTAGATTGCGCTGCGACCACCCCGAATCTTCTTATTTGGAAAATGTCCAAAAAACCATCGAAAGACAAGAAAACCAAAGTGAAGATCATTTGGACGTAGGTTCATGGGGAGTGATAATTGAGAAGAGAAGATGATGAGACAAGTCAATTATACAAAACGTGGTCTAGTATGCCCTCAACTCCATCATCAAGTGAGGTAATGTTCTTAATTCTCTTTACTTAAAGTGATAAAAACCAACATCATAATAATGATTTAGTATTAATAATTGAATATGAAAACAAACTGTGCAAAATGATTTTAAATATACTCAACACTAAAAATTAAAAGACTAAAAAAATCCCCTAATAAAAAAGCTTAGAAAAAGTCAATTAGTATTCTAAAAGAAAAAAGGTGTCTACACCTCAAGCAAAGAAAAACAAAGGTTATGTTTGATATCTTGAATTGTAAACAAAAAAATGCCATAAAGCTTAAAATTGAAAATGAAAAGCTTAAAAAAAAAAAAAATTAAAAAAGAGGAAGTCTCACACTCTACCTCGCGCTCCTCAAATCTCAAAACTAAACAACCAAGTTTTGTAAAAAAAGAACGCGGGGCATAATGCTTAAATAAAATGTAAAAAAAATCAAAAATCCTCCTCCCTCCCCTCCGGTGAAAAGTTAGGTTAAAAAAAAAAGGGTTTAAATTCTTTTGAGTTAATCATTTGAGGCATCATCTAGTGGAACTAAGGAAATAAAATTTGTAAAAGCTCAGAAAAAGGCATCCTCTGATGGAGGTCCCATAAATATGGGTAGCCCCATTAATGTGCAAGCGACCCCCAAAGCAAATATGGGACCGCCACCAGGAACTTCGCCTGGATCTGAGAAAAGTGTGTCTTTTCAAAATTTCTATGTTGGGTCCTAGACCAAAACACATAATAGTAAACAATGTAAGAGTTCCCCTTGCTAGTGATACTGAAGTTAAGCAATTCTATAAGCCATTGTTAAAACCAGGAGTTGGATTTTCAAAACCAAATTTTAGATCAAAAACTCCACCACATAGAAGAGTCATAAATAATTATCATCGTCCTAAAACACCGCAACCAAAAAGAAACATATGGGCGACAAAATCAACCTCGTGGTTTTCCTGTAACTTGGAACAACTTCCCACGTCAAAGTTACATGCCATGGGAAATGTGTCTTCCATTTCCGCATCCCAACCAATTATGCAAGGGATGTTTAGTACCAACAACTTTGGACCCATGAGATATTGGGGACCAAATTTTTGAGGTGTTGCCTTATATAAATAGATTTGTCTTGGAGTCGACTTGGAACCCGATGAGTGGATAAAGGATAGTGGATGCTCCAAACACATGACGGGTAACCTAAAGCTCTTCTCAAGCTACAAGGTATACAACGGAGGTAATGTTATTTTTGGTAGTAATCTTCGCGGTAACATCATTGGCAAAGGTACGATTTTGAATGACTCTCTCAAAATAGATAATGTAGAGCATGTAGATAACTTAAGATTTAACTTGTTAAGTATAAGACAAATATGTGATAATAAGTGTAGAGTAACTTTCTCTGAACATGATAGTGAAATTACTAAGGATGGTAAGGTCATAGGTAGAGGTATTAGGAAGAAAGGCTTATGTGTGATGAAATTAGGAAATAAGCCTAAAGACAAAATTTGTCTAGCAACGATTGATGAAAACTCCACACTGTGGCATAGGAGATTAGGTCACGCAAATATGCGTCTTATTTAATCGTTAGCATCTAAGGAATTAGTTAAAAACTTACCTGAGCTTAAGTTTGATCAACACTTTTGTAATGCTTGCAAAATTGGAAAGCAAGCTCATGCTAGTCATAAGGCTAAGAATATAGTCTCAAGGACTAGATGCTTAGAACTCCTTCATATGGATCTCTTCGGTCCATCCACAGTACGGAGTTACGGAGGAAACCGCTACACCTTAGTCATAGTAAATGACTATTCTAGGTATACTTAGACTAGATTCCTTAAGGACAAAACTGAAGCTTTTGATCAATTCGAAATATTTAGTAAGAAAATTCAAAACCATTTAGGATGTACAATAGTGTCAATAAGAACCGACCCAAGACCCAGCTAAAATGATGCATGTCATGTAAGCATGTATACTAGATGCAAACCAGTAATGTATGTATGTCCCTTGAAAAACTTTTGTATGGTGCAATGTTTGAAAACGGTTATAGTCTAGGTAAAATATGCAACCTAGTTCTCTATAACCTGGCTCTGATACCAATCTGTAACACCCCCAAAATGGGTCGCAGCGGAAATGATGTTCCGGGGGCATTACTTCATAATACCATTGCACAAGTCATGAGAGAACGACCTCTAAGTGTCGTTTGAAAAGTAATCTTGTATTGTTTAGACTCTAATGCACATCAAGCTAGCACCTAGCACTTAAGTACATGAGAAAACATGTTTTAAAACGTCAACAATAATGTTGGTGAATTTATAGGTTTATAAATTAAATGAGGCGGATAGCAAGATTTCCCTGTAATAGAGTAACAATTACAATATCACAAAAATGTATTACGAAATGCACTAAGCTCATGACACTGAAGCTCAACAATGAATGTATATCAAGTACATTTAAATGAGGGTGCCCAATGTAGATGTTTAACTCGTAACATCTGTATGATCCGAAATGGTATACATTCGTCGTTCCGTTCAACCGGAATACTAGCAAGTGCTACTTACCCGAATGGGAGCGTCACTCCAAATAGATCTATTTATAACATTCTCGCTTACAATCCAGTAATTAACAGTTCATGATGATGGGCATAATGGGTTATAGCTACTTAGGCAAATTCGTAATATTTGAATTAAAATGTACTTGCATCCATTTTGTAAAACAAACATGATCTCATCCCCGAGATTTGATAAATGATTGAAAAGAGTAAGATGGGGACTATAAACTCACCTTAATGAGGTAGCAATGAATATGAAGCGAGCAAGGTAAATGGTGCACGCGAAAACAATGCAAAACTCTATCCGCTACCTAAATGAATAATACGCATATTACTAATCATGTAATGTACTACAATGTATGCAATCTTGTCCTTAGTATTGTGCTTGAGTTTGAGAAATATTACTTGTTTAAAATGTGGTTATTCATGAAAATTGGCCAAATGTATCGGGTAATAATCTCTTACCATTAAACATGTAAATTACGATATCGGACATTTTAGAAACTAGGTTGTAAGTACTTTACTAGTTAATTCAATCGACACTTGGTTTGGTCTCTAAACGTGTTAAACAAATGGTCGAAGTTATAACAAAATGAATTTAAAAATTAAGTTTTATTTATAAAATTCGGGGGACAAATGCAGAATTTTACAATCAAATTCTGGACTCGTTACTTAATGAAATTACAAACAAAAAGATGTTTTGAAAACTAGGTCATGTCGTCTATAACTTTCGTTATTTAAGTTTTGTCTAAAAATGTCGTTTAATATGTTAAAAACGTGGCCAAAGGGAGGGGTGTCGCGACCCTATGGGCTAACAGTTTTAACTGTTGACATATGGGACAACAGTACTAACTTTAAGCTCAGTTTTCGGATTCGTTACGCAACCTTATGACAAACCAAAAATACATTTGTAAACTAGGCCAGGAGTACTACAATTCGCCTTTTATAAGTTTCGTGGTTAGAGGTCGATAGCTGGGTCAAAAACGAGTGCAAAGGGAGGGGGGTCGCGACTGCCAACAGTTTTAACTGTTGAGTACACGACAGCAGTACTAACTTTAGTCCCTATTTGCGAGTTCGTTTCTTAATCATTTTCCGCGATTCAAGTTGCTAAATGAAGCTCACTAGGTCCACTATAAAACGCCCCTATTTGTTGACTCTATGTCTAAGTCTAAGTGGGTCAAAACAAGGCCTAAATTTGACCCAACAGGGCAGTTTTCATGCACATAAAATAACAGATTTGTAAGTCTATTTCCCGCTTCGTTATTGGCCAGCCGCCGCCACCTCGTACTGCCACCTGACATTCCCTGCCACCTCGTATAAACAGTACCTCGTACTTGTCACCTCGTACCAATCATTAGTTGTGCCACGTGTCACCACCTGAGTGGTGCCACATGGCCTGCCAACCGTCACCGGATCCACCACCGGTCAACGGTGGTCAACGACGGCAGTCAACGGTGGCCAACGACGGTCAACGGCGGCGGACCACCGCCGGACCATCAGTCAACCACCGTCGGACCACCGGTCACCCACCGGTCAACGGCGGTTGACCGCCAGTCAACCGGTGGGTCATGGTCGGGTCGGGTCTAGGTCCGCCACGTGGCATGCCACGTGGTACCATGTGTCAGCCAGCGTGGCAGCTAACGTGGCGCGGAGGGGATTATAACCCTCCTGCATGAATCGAACCCCCGACCTCTTGGGTGAAATTTCAAAGCAAGCCACAAGACCAACTGCGCTAGGCAGTGGTCTTGTTATATATATGCATTATTATTCCTTTAACCCACTTTTGGCCCTCTTCATTATATTAGTATCAAAGGTTCAAACAGGGACGAAAAAGGTTCAAAATAAAAAGGGTCAAATATGAAAGGCCGGTACCGTTAGACTCGTAATTTCGTGCTCTTTCCAATGGTGTGATCGAGGAATATTAACGACTTCGTTTTGACCTCGGATAAAACGTGAAAACAAATCGCAAAATTCACCCGAAAAATTTACCGGTTTTTTATTTTTGCTTTGTTTTCAATCCTTTGACCTGTAAGACATAAAAACACAATACAAACATAATTGCAACATATTTATCCATATTTTAGTGTTTTAGTCCATTTATTAGCATTTTCCGAGGTACAAATAATGTGTGTTTTAGCACATATCATAAGCCTAAAGACAAAATTTGTCTAGCAATGATTGATGAAAACTCCACGTTGTGGCATAGGAGATTAGGTCACGTAAATATGCGTCTCATCCAAACGTTAGCATCTAAGGAATTAGTTAGAAACTTACCTAAGCTTAAGTTTTGATCAAACACTTCCTGGATGCTTTGAAAATTTGAAAGGAAGCTTATGCTAGTCATAAGGCTAAGAATATAGTCTCAACGACTAGATGCTTATAACTCCTTCATATGGATCTCTTCGGTCCATCCACCGTACGGAGGAAACCGTTACACCTTAGTCATAGTAGATGACTATTCTAGGTATACTTGTACTAGATTCCTTAAGGACAAAACCGAAGCTTTCGATCAATTCGAAATATTTAGTAAGAAAATTCAAAACCAATTAGGATGTACAATAGTGTCAATAAGAACCGACCACGGTATGGAATTTGATAATGAGGTGGAATTTGGAGAGTTTTGTAATGCAAATGGTATTACACATAATTTCTCAGCTCCACGCACTCCTCAATCAAATGGCGTGGTTAAAAGGAAAAACAAGACACTTCAAAAAATGAGTAGGACTATGTTGAATGAGAAATCGTTACCACAAAAGTTTTGGTGTAACGCAGTAGACACTTCAACATACATTCTCAACCGAATCCTAATTAGAGCCATCTTAGGAAAAACACCATACGAACTCTTAAGAGGTAGGAAACCTACGTTAGATTACTTTAGAGTGTTTGGACGCAAGTGCTTCATTCTAAACAGTAAAGACGACCTTACAAAGTTTGACCCAAAGTCATACGAAGGAATCTTTTTAGGCTATTCTCAAAATAGTAAAGCCTACATCATCCTAAACAAACACACTAGGAAAGTCAAAGAATCACTTAACGTGACATTCGATGAAACTCATCCACCCTCTAAGACCATCCACCCTTGGTGGATTGATGATTAGATGAAAAAAAAAGAAGAAGAAATTAAGGTTACCGAAAAGAAAAACCTAGAAAATGACATTGTGGATGAAACTTTAGAGATTGACGAAATAGTCAATATTAAGGAATCTAGGAACCATCTATTAGAAAATGTCATAGGAAACCTTAATCAAAGAACCCTTAGATCACAAGCCCAAAACCAAAGTAACTTCTTTTGTTTTATATCAACTATAGAACCAAAGAATGTGAATGAAGCCTTAACGAATGATAGTTGGATAGTCGCTATGCAAGAAGAATTAAATTAATTCATTACCAACGACGTTTGGGAGTTCGTTCCACAACCTAGGAATATGACAATTATAGGAACTAAGTGGGTTTTTAGAAATAAGTTAGACGAAAATGGTATTGTTTCTCGAAATAAGGCTAGGTTAGTTGCTCAAGGCTATAATCAACAAGAGGGCATCGATTATGATGAAACTTATGCCCTAGTTGCTAGACTTGAGTCAATTAGGATACTATTAGCTTATGCTTGTGCTTTAGACTTTAAACATTTCCAAATGGATGTAAAAAGTGCAAAATTTCCTGAATGATTTTATCAATGAGGATATATATGTGACACAACCTCCAGGATTCATTGACTTTGAAAAACCGGATCATGTTTATTAACTAAAGAAAGCTTTATATGGTCTTAAACAAGCACCCAAAGCTTGGTATGATAGATTAAAAGCTTTCCTTATTAAACATGAATATAAATGGGAATGGTATATAACACTCTTTTTACTAAGAAGAGAAGTTCAAACCTCATCATTGTTCAAATATACGTCGATGACATCATATTCGGTTCGACTTGTCAAGACATGTGTGATGAATTTGCCAAAATCATGCATGACGAGTTCGAGATGAGCATGATAGGTGAACTTAACTTCTTCCTTGGACTACAAATAAAACAAATGGAAGATGGTATTTTCTTTAATCAATCTAAATATATTAAAGAAATAATTAAAAAATTTAGCTTAAAAGAATCTAAACTAATGAAAACCCCCATGTCCTCTGATACCAAACTTACGAAAGACGAAGAGTGTGAGTCGGTAGATAGTACCAAGTATCGAGGCATGATAGTTAGTTTATTATACCTAATGGCAAGTAGTCCCGATATCATGTTTAGTGTCTGCCTTTGTGCCCGCTTCCAAGAGGCTCCCAAAAGCTCTCACCTTGAAGCGGTTAAACGTATCTTCCGATACATTAAAGGCACTACGCACTTAGGATTATAGTATCCTAAGGGGATCGGCATAGAAACAGTAGTATATGCCGACTCTGATCATGCGAGAGATTATGTGGATCGAAAGAGCACTAGCGTATTTGTACGTTCATAGGATGTTGTTTAACATCTTGGTTCTCGACTGACACAAATCACACTTGCTAAATCCACTACCAAAGCATGGATACGTAAGCGCCGACAGGCATGTCAACAAGCACTATGGATGAAACGATCTTATCGACTACCACGTTCGACTCGACGACGTCCCGATCATGTGCGACAATAAAGGCATGATTGACCTTAGCAAAAACCCGGTGCAACATTCTCGAACCAAAAACATCAAAATTCGTCACCACTTTCTTCGTGATAATGTCCAAAAAGGACATATCTCAATCGAAAAAATGTCGTCCGTCGACAACATCACTGACATTCTTACGAAACCCCTTAAACATGAATCGTTTAACTATCTACATCTTGGTTTAGGAATGATGGAACACATTCCATAAATCATACTAGTCCACTTCTCTTGCTTCTGTCTCAATTCTAGTCCGTGTTCCATTTTGTGTCGTGACAACTTAAATACTTCATCCAAAGTACCTTAAGCATTTTTAATTCGCGAAATGCAAATTAAAATGTCACTCCTATTTGTAAAATTTTCGTCAAAAACTGAGTCCAAAACCTCTCACTGAGGGCGGCCCTCATACCCTAGGCGGCCCCCTAATATATCTGGGACCGCCAGGCGATAGGACCGCCATCAGCAAACTCCCTTATTTTACACTCAGTCAAAAAATTTCCAAACCACAAAAACAAACACCCCTCTTCATGCTGCAAGTGACGAACTCGACCAAAACCACTTAAAAACTCAAAATCACCCATTAAAACACAAATTAAAGATAAAATAAACACTTACAATCACTCACAACATCTTAAAGATCATCAATTGTAAGTCATTTCATCTATTTTCTTTCAATTTAAGTTTAGGGTTCATGATGAACACCAAAAATTAAAATTGGGGATTTTCAAATTTTCTTTCAATTTCATACAATTAGGACTACTAGGATACAATGTATAACTAATATGCTTCCCATAGACATAGGATTTGCATATATTAGTAAGCTTGTAGAAAATTTAATTTTGAACCACAACCCCAATTTCATTTTTAAATCACTCACGTTAGGAACAAAATAAAATTGTTGTTATGCATTGTCAATACAATTTAAAAACATTTTCAAACACATGCATAATGATCTCATGAAAAAATTTCAAGATACATAATACATATGTATTTTTCAACTTGTTTGGTTGAGCAAAATCAAATTAAGGAGCGTTTGGGTTAAATCTTAGGATTTTATATTTAGGTCGAGTTAATCGTTACTCCACATTTATCACATTTAAACACACAATAGAAGCAATATGCATAACCAACTACAAGTGAAACGATAATAAAATGTGATTTTGCTTTTGTTTTAGGAATTCATGCCTCGTAAGTCATCCGAAGATCACAAAAATACAAGAGCCTACATACCAATAATATCACATGAATACCGTACACCTATAAAATTAAAACTAAGAAATCCTAAAAGCCGTTACATTCATGAGGGTCGGGTGGTTTTTGACATCTTTGCGGATCTAAATTATGTTCGGCCTATGTTTAGTTTTGTCGAGTTTGAGTGTCTCCTTGAAATTAGTGACCAAATCTGTCCTCGATTCATTCTTGAGTTTTATAGTCAATATCAAATAAATTATTTCGATCAAGGTGAAATGTTCATCGAATTTGTGATCCAAAACCAATTCTTTTCTTACTCTCTTAAAGAATTTGCTCAAATTCTTGACATACCTTGCGAGGGTGTCTGCGTCTTTACGGACAAATGGTCACTTAACGAGTTGGCATATGGTGTCCCTACGGATTGTCCATATCAAACCAAGCCTCCTTCTCCTGATGACATCATTTTGTCTATTCGAATTGATAGAGAAGGTCAAGTCTGTCGCATCCGTTATGAGGAAGAAATTGATGTTCTTGAATATCAAGTTCTAACTCGTGAAATTGAGCCAACCCTGAAGCCTTTGGAAGAAATTATTCGGGAAAATGTATTTTGTCTGAGGGGTAATCGGGATCATGTTCCTGCGTGTCTTTATTACATGCTCTATTGTGTCGTACACTCCGAAAAGTTCAACCTTGCCTTTTTCATGGCAAAGTGAATGGAGTGGGTCACTAGACAAAAGCGGTTGATCTTACCCTATGGTATGTTATTGACCCATTTGTTTAATGTCATCATGAATGAAAATCCTGAATTAAACAATGAGTCTTATGTCTTGTACGATCGTGTCATGAATCCTCTTGCCAAGCCTAGAAAGGATCGTGGCACGAGAAGAGGTCATCACTCCACTTCTTCTTCTTCCGCTGATATGTGTGAAAACACATATCCGTTTTATATCAAAAATGGCCCTAAAAAGATAAAATTGTGCATAAAATGCTTGTATATTGCTTGTTTTGTCTTTGTGATTGTGTAGGTACGGATATAGCAAAAATCGTAAGAAAATGGTCAAAACCGGACAAACACGGACACGGGAACATCTAGAGTGTACAAGAGCCGGGAGAATGCTTTCAAGGTCAATCAAAGTCAACCATTGGTCAACAAAGTCAACTCACTAGGAGACAAAACCTTTCAAAATTCCCAAAACAGCCCTTCAAGTCAAACTAAATTGCAAAAATAACCCCTAAAACCCTAACAACCGTTATCTCTTTTTATAAAGAGATAACGGTCGTTACCTCCTTATAAAACCCAAATCCTAAACCTGTTAACCTTACCAAGCCCAAAACCATAACCCTTGGCCCAATCTTTTTTATATAAGCCCGAAGTCAAACGAATATACCCCGGGTCAAAGGAAGTCAAAGAAAAATCAAACGCACCCCTTTTTATAGAAAGTAAAAACACGCGGGAAAAACAGTTTTAACTGTTCATCATCTCTCCCGTTTTACCTCGAGCTTAAAACAAAGGGCAAATGCAAATTGACTACGTGGCTTCAAGATTCAAGTGTCAAGGTCCAACCTGGCAAAAGAAAACGTCACCAGACTCTCTCATTGGCTAAAACCCCCAAAGGGTCTGACACGTAAGATATGGAAAGAAGCACACGAGGACATGGAATTTTGCACTAAAATAAGTGCAAAAGAAGCACAAATGGTCTGACACACGGATTGCCATGCTGGCAATCCGTGTGCTCACCAAATTGATCCAATGGCAGCAAATGATGATCCAATGATGAGCAAAGATTCAAGGGACGAGATCATGGGAGCGTATAACAAACTCAGGACCTAGAAGCATCCTTTGAAGGCTATAAATACAAGCTAAATCCTCACACACATCATCTTCTTTTTCCCCGTTTTTAGTTTTTAGTAGCTTATAGAATTTTATCTTATGTAACTTTCTTTTTAAATGTAATTTCTTATTAAGCTTTTGTAGTTTAAATTTCAAGCTGTAATCAGTTTTATTATTAATGAAAGCATCCTTAGTTTTTATATAAACTGTTTTACCTTAAAAGCTTTTATTACTCTCAAATGTTCTTATCTAATGTTACACAAGCTCATATAAGCTCATACAAGCTCTTTGAGTCTCTAAGCTCAAATTGAGCTCAATTAAATCACCCCCTCCCCCCTCTCCCCCCCCCCCCCCCCCATACTCCCCTCTACACCCCCCCACCAACCAACCCCCCCCCCTATTCCCACCCCTACCTTCGCTAAATGGTTTTGAGCTTTTGGATGATAAGCTTACAATGGAAGAGCTTATGGGACCTTTACTAGCTTATCATTGATAAGCTAGAGCTTGTAGACAGCTCATTTGAGCCTTTTATTGCCTTTGTTTAGCTAAGGTTTTGGTAAGTTCCTATTTCTATTTCTGTCTTAACTTTCTAGTTTATAATTTGCTTATTTTGCTTATAAACTTGCTTATTTGTGCTTATTGTCATCTTATTATGCTTATTGAATATGTTTGATTATCTATTTTTGAGTTTAGTAGTGTAGATCTTAGATTTTCATGTTTTGTCTAAAAATATCATTCAAAAAATCAAAAAAAAAAACTATTACCATAATAGTAGCTGTTAGATTCTGGCTTACTTGTTTGTTGTTATAGCTTTATTAAGGTGATTATAAGTTAGTTATTATCTGGTATTCAAACTTTGTTCAATAGATTTCAATAATATAAGCTTAAATGGATTTTGAAAATTCTAAAGGAGTGTTTGGATTAGTGATATTTGACCTCTAAAAGTCAAATTTAGTTGTGCTAATTGCTTAAATCAGTTTCATAATCACTTAAAACCAGTAATGAAGTTAGTTTCATAGGTTTAAAAAATAATTTTATAATTTAGCAAAGTTAAAGCTTAATTTTTCAAGGTCTGTGGCACCAGGGGAAATTTTCTATTTAAGCTAGTAAGAGATTTTTAATCCAAGCTTTCTCAAGCTTGGATATTGTTTATTTGATGTTTGTACACACTCATTTGGTGTGTACAAAGCTAGTTTGACCTTTAAGGTCAGCTACAATTGGGAATAACCTATTTTGATTGTGCATCAGATAATGAAAACAACAAAGAGTCCATGTTCTAGCTTAAATTTCAGATGGTAATTGTAGTTTTTAAGATTTGATTTTCATAGCACAAGTAGGTCTAAGGTCATTAATCATTAGTATTAGCTTACTCTTTCAAAATAAGCTCTTTTGATTATCTGTTTTTAAGCTGCAATTGTGTTTTTTTTGTCCTTTCAAAACTCAAAACAAACTCAGTAACTGCTGAGTATTTTGACTGTTTTCAAAGTGCTTTTTCATTAAGCTCTCATTATTCAAAACAGTTTTAAAAAGCATTTTCATTAAGCATTTGAGTCAAGCTTTCAAAATTTATAAGCTTCATTTCTTGTAGAGCTTATTTGCTAGTTTAAACTTAAGCTCAAAAGTCTGCCTAGGGGTTGTTTGGTTTAAAGCTTTCACAAGAGCTTATTGATATGTTTTTGCTTATGGCTTCTATTTTAGTGCTTATTTCTGTCATTTTAAGCTTATTAGGGTAGGATTAGGTAGGAAATTTAGCTTATAGTTCTTTGTCATAGCTTATTTAGTTTTGTAGCTTAAAAAGTTTTCTATAAGACTAAAAATAAAGTTAAGTAGTATCTGTCATGTTTTAAGCTGTTTCACAGCTTATTTAGGGCTTTTCATAAAAAGTTTCTTTTATTAAAAGTGTTTATTTTCATCTTTTCTACAACTTTGCTTTTATAAGTTTTCAAAAAAAGGGAAGGTGGAAATCAGGGGTGAGCAAGGCTCGAACCCCTGACCTCAACACCCTCAACCTTTATAACAACACAACAACACACACTCACTACCAACGTGCCCTGGAGACTTTTTCGTTATATCTTTACAAACTCTATTATTTGTATACATTTTACCCTATTTAGCTTATAAGCTGTTTTAAGCTTATTACACAGCTTATTCGATAAGCTGTGTAACCAAGCTTATTTTTTCTAGGTCCCTTTTAGTTTAAGCTATTTTCCATAATTTTTTCAGATATTTTATAATTAGTTTAGTATTTTTAAACATTTATTTTTATTAAAAAATTTAAAAAATCATAAAAAATAGAAAAATAATCAAAAAAATATAATTCTTTTTTAGAAAGTTTTCTTTTATCGTAAAGTTTCTAGGAAAATTAGTTTTGCTTTCGTAGGGTTTAATTTGCAAAATTTCATTTTTTAAAGAACGAGATTCGTTCCCGTTTACATTTTTCGTGTTTTAAGCTCATTTCCACTCTGTTTTTGTTCTAGTTTTCTTTAAACTTACTTTTTAGTCAATTAGAGTTTATTTAAAAAGAAAAATTCAATTTAGGTTTAATTTTGGAAATTTAGGGTTTTTAATTACCATTTAGGGTTCCCGTTTTTAGTTAAAGTTTGATTTCCTGTTATTTGTTTTCGTGCTTAATTGTTATCATTTACTTATTTTAATTTTTTTTAATTCGTAGAAATAGATAATCAAATTAATCTTTGTTTCCAATTCAAATCATTGTCCGAACAACAAACGCGGTCTCAATTTCATATATCGTTGGGGAAACGACCCGGGAATCATATTTCCCGGTTAATATATATATATATATATATATATATATATATATATATATATATATATATATATATATATATATATATATTTGTGAAGATTTTCCTTTCTACCTTTGTCCTCAAGGGTAGTTTGGTAATTTTCTTTCATATTATATTTTATTATTACGTGTGTTGATTTACTAGCAATCAATTTTTGGCGCCGCTGCCGGGGATTTGTGATTAAGATTCTTTCGTTTGAATGAAGTTGGTCGACCCCCCTCCCCCCCCCCCCCCCCCCCCTCCCCTGTCCCCCCCCCCCTCCGCCCCCCCCCCCCCCCCCCCCCCCCCCCCCCCCCCCCCCCCCCCCCCCCCCCCCCCCCACCCCCCCCCCCCCCCCCCCCCCCCCCCCCCCCCCCCCCCCCCCCCCCCCCCCCCCCCCCCCCCCCCCCCCCCCCCCCAACCCCCCCCTAAGATTCTCTCGTTTGAAGTTTGTTGATCGTGATTTGAAGACCCTTTCATTTTTGAAAGTTTTGTTTTTGTAAAAAAAATAATTTTTTTTATAATATACAAAAAGTAAAAAAATATATTTTTCTTTCCTTTTAGTATAATTATCATATAATAAAAAAAATAAAAAATAATCAAAAATATAAAAAATTCTCCATAATAAAAAATAAATAAACAAAGTTGGTAAATAAACACCAACAAATAATACCTTCAATTGAGGTATTATCCATTAATAAATTCCCAACTCGAATCAAAGATTTAAAAACTTACCATTTGTGTCATTTGCGATGTACGGCTCACCTTAAAAAGTAAAATTTTTAAGAGCTACCGTGAAGTAAGTTTGATTATTTGGCTCAAGTTGTCTATCTCATTGTCCGTTAAAATAAGATTAAAAACCAAAAATAATCTTCTTTTTCTTCTTATCTATTTAATTCTTTTCATTTACCCTCTAATTTGTTTAATTCTTATGGCGTCACTCGATCATCGTTTGAACCTCCTCTTCTCGATTAAAGAATGCATGACTTGTGGAGCTTTGTACACTGCGGACTTTTGTTGTTTAAAAGGAGGTCTTGAAGACAAGATTCTTGTTCCTAAACCTCCTCAGAATTGTGCAACTTGTGGAAACCCGATTAATGGTCTAAATTGTCAATCTTGTACTTTTGTACGAAAGTGTTTGAATGAAGGTTGGTATACAATTCATGATGAAAACAAAATTCTAAACACCTCCAAGTCATCCAATCACAACACCAACATTGTTAGTACACCTCAAGAGCCATTCGTCTTCAATCAAGACCCCGATGTAAATTCTTCGCAAAGTTCTCTACAAAGTAATCACAATTGTTGTTACAAGTGTGGTGATTCGTTAGATGATATCTTTTGTCAATGATGTACTTGTAAGTCTTGTGGGAACGGTGTTCATATTGATTATAATTATCCACCAAAAGCTTCGATTATTTCTAATCCAGAACAATGCAATCAAACCATTAATGAGCTCCCACAGACTTTGCCAAGTGTTCATCCGACATACAATTCTGGAGAAGAGAATTCATTTACTTATGATTCCAAACCTAATTCTGTTAATGATTCTCCTAACGTTTTCAACCACCCTCCACAACCTTCTTTGAATTCTTGTGAATTTTGCAGGAACGATGCTT
>BQNB010006204.1:72500-98559 GCA_026074375.1 Tanacetum coccineum | reverse complement strand
TAGCTCTCAAAAAGATAAACGCACAGGTGAGCGGAGGAGTAGGAATAGCGCGAAGCTTATTTCTCCTTTCGGGTCGTAGTTCTTAGGAACAACCCTCCTTATACTCACTTTATAGTTTGTTTAATTTTTCAAGGTGAGCCGTACGTCGTAAGAAACACAAAAGGCAAGTTTTTAAATCTTTTGTTCGAGTTGGGAACCAACAAGTTCACCGGAACTTATTATGATAATACCTCAGTTGAGAATATTATATTTTGGTATTTTACCAATTTGTGAATTTTATTTTCTTTTTTTATGGACAATGTTTATATATATATATATATATATATATATATATATATTTTTATTTTTTTTTTCTTTTTTGGATTTTTAAATGATAATTATACTAAAAAGAAATGAAAAATATTTTTGTACTTTGTTTTTTATATTTTTATAATAAAAGAAAATATTCACAGTTTCAAAAACAGATGGTCAAACGTAAAGATAAACGGTAAAAAAATTGATCCGCTCTGACTACACTTTAAAATATATGTAATATAATAAAATATCAAATATATAGTAAGAATAGTCTAAAAGCAGAAAAATAATAAAATATCTAAATATATAGTAAAGAATAGCCAAATCAGCATAATCAATGATACCGCGAAGTAGTATAAGAGCTTCCCGGTCCGTTATCCCCAACGAGGCTGGAATGGTAAATCGATACGATCGAAGATTTGCGTTTGAAGGCAGGAATTGGTTTGGGAAGTTGAAAAAGTCAAATTAAATAATAACGGACTAAAACGTTTAAGAAAAACCTAAAAATTATGGAATTAAACTAGAAAACCGATAACTCCTAATCCCGTACAAAAGTGGGGAACCTAAAATCCTTAAAAATACCCTACGGAAAATTTTTCACTTCTAAACTACTCTACGATTCAAAAACGAAGAATTAAAAAGACTAGACTGAAAACGGAGTTCGTTTGACAAAAAAACGAAATTTTTTTCAAAACAAAATTTCTCCCCCCAGCAACCGAGGGACCGTGCTTTTAAAAAGTAAAAAGTAATAAAACTGACCTCGAAAAATTTTATATTTATTCCTACAAACTAAGATGATAAAAAAAATTTCTAAAAAAGCAAAATATTTTTCTGATAATTTTTATATTTATTATGAATTAAATAAACTTTTAAATAAATTAATTTATAAAAAATAGTAAACGTTACAAAAAATTCCTGAAAAATTTTTCTAAAATAACTTTACCACTACAAAAGGTCCTACGAAAAAACCAAACACGCACACAGCTTTAACATATAAGCCCAAAATTCGCTTGGACAGCTTTATTACTTATTTGGGCAAAATGTTATAAATAATGTTTGCCCTTCGAGTCTTAATCGGTAAATACCCAAGGCGCATGTGGTAGTGTGATGTGGGAGTTAAAGGGAGATTTATTGCTGGGTCCCGGGTTTCGAGTCTGCTCTAACCCGGACCAATTATTCCCCTTTTTTTTTTTTTTTGAAAACTCAAAGAAGCAAAGTTGTTAAGCTCGTGGGAGGCCTTTTAACAGACTTTGTTCAACTAGAGCTTTTGCTGAAGAAGCTGTAAATAAGCCTAAAAATAAGCTCAAACTTTGACAGTTTGGCTTATTTGGACTTAAGGGCAAAAAGAGCTAAGTCCTTTTGGACTTGGGGTCGAATTAAGCTAAGGCAAAAGCTAAAATAAGCTAAAAGGGGTAAACTAATCTAAATAAGCTTAAAAGTCTAAAGGCTTAAGGCCTAATAAGCTGTGGGAAGCTTATTTTGGCAGAAAAGCTTAAATAAGCTTAAAGAGGCTAAAATGCTTGAAACTAGGACAAATAAGCTAGAAAAAAAAAAGAATAAGCAACTAAACTATCTAACTTAACCTAAAAGCTACTAAGACACACTTTGAGCTTATGGGATAAGCTCAATAAGCCAAAAATAAAATAAGCAATCCTTATGCCTAAGTTAAACTGAAAACAGCCAAGTGGCAAGATTGGGCTTAAAAATAAGCAACCAAATAAGCTTATCAAGGGCTGAAACTTTGAGGACTTATACTAGGGCTTATAAGCTCTTAAAATAAGCCAAATACTTGGGCTTAAGTGTGCTTAATGGCTGAGAACATTGAGCCTAAAGTTCCCCCTTTGCACCAGGGGAGCTTTAAGGCAAGGCTCAAGGGCTTATTTGACAGCTTATTTTAAGCTGTCAAATAAGCTCTAAAAGCAAAAAGAAGCTTAAACAGATTGAGTACTCTATCTAATGGACTTGTGCACAAATTTTGGACTTGTAAAAACCCTTTTTACTTGCTTATTTTTGGTGGTGAAAAAGGGTCCTTTGGTTTTAATGAAACTTGGGCCAATAAAGAAAAGCTGGTGGTTTGACTTAAAATTTATAAATCAAAAGAACAAAGGTTCTTGACAGCCTTGTTTAGACACACTAAACACAATCTTTTGAACCTTAAACTTAAACCACAAGTGCTTAATCAAATAAGCACTTGTGGGATCCTTAAAAACTTCACAGTTTCAAAAGAGGTTTTAGAAAACCTTGGAAAACAATTTTCCAACTAAAAATGTTTTAACAACAGCTTAAAAGTGACTTAAAACTTATGCTTAAATTGACCAAGTAACCATAACCCATGCCAAAAGCCTTTTTGACCCGTTTTGGCCTTGTGCCAAACACCCCTTTATCTCAAAACTGCCAAACCAAAATAGGTTTAAAATCCATTTTTAAACTAAAAGTTTAAAAACCTTTTATCTACTTCTACTTATTTTGACCTATTTAGACTATTTTAAAACTAAAAGTCCTAGCTTATTAAGAAAAATAAGCTAGTTTCTCTACTAGCTTATTACACTATTATGACAATTTTTAAGAAATAAGCTAATGTAGGACAAAATTATGCAATAAAAATCTTACAGCAGCCTAATAATAAGCCTAAACTAATGTTTTAACAAATATTGAAAGCAAATAAGCTAGTGTCTAAAAATAAGCTAATTAAATTGGAGATTGTAACCTTGGATTTTGTTTCTCAAACAAGCACTCTTTCTGAGTGAGTGGCCTAAAAAGCCTGTCCTAATGGCTCCTTAGCCTCTAAACCTGAGCAATAAGCTCTTGGGAGCTTATTACTTCAAAAGCTTCCAAATTCACAATCAAATAAGCATTTATGAAATAAATTCAACTTAAAACAGTACTTAAGAACATTTAACAGGTATTAAACTGAATTTGAGCTTATTAACAAGAATAAGCTCAACTTAGCTTATTTGAGAGCTTATGAAGTAAAAACGGCTTAATTTTTCATTAAAACTAAAAATTACAATGCATAAAAGACATTGACTTAAAAATGACTTAAACTACAAAAAAATAAAAACTTAATTGAAAACTGAATTAAAACTGAATAAGCTGGAAAATAAAAATGGAATGGTTGCCACACAATGCTTACAAGCATTAACGCCGAAAAAACAAAACTAGTCTCTTTCCTCTTTTTTTTATTTTTTTTCCATCTTTGTTGTGCTTGTTTGTTAGACACACAAACACAGTGGTGTTATGTTGTGTGAAGGTATAAAAGCTCAAATCTTTCATTGGCCTTCAATCTTTAAAATCAATCTCCGCCATCGAATTTGGTCTTGGGGTGTGTGGATTGCCAGTTGGGGGGCATCTTTAATGGCTGGGAAAGGTAGTGGAGGAGGGGGGAGATGAATATCCATGGTGGTGGTGAAGATTCACAGGGTAAAAACGGGTGTAAACACCCGTGAGTGTTTTTGGGAGGGAAAAAGAAAGCGGGAAAAATGGTTATGAGTTGTAACAGAGTGTGTGTTTGAGTAGATGGCACAAATGGTCCCAACTAGGTTACTTGATAATTTGCACACCTGGTCCTTGTGGTTAAATATCTTTTGGGGACTTGGCAAAAACAAGTCCCAAGATTTATAAACTCTTGCAACCCCCCCCATCGTCCCTTGGTGTACAAGTTAGGGGGTTTTGCAGTTTTGCCCCCCCACTGTAACTTTTGATGAATGCAAAATTACCCTTCTCTTTTCTTCCTCTTTTCTCTTTATAAATAAGTTAGGTATGGCAATTTCACCTCCGAAACTTATATTTCTTTGACTTGCCCGGGTTGACTTGTGTTGACTTTGACTTCGACCAGTTGACTTTTCTGTTACTTTTTGACGTGATTGATTTCCCGGCTTTGATATGGCTTTGTCTTTACAGTCTTTTCGCCATTCCAATTTTCGTTTGTCGTTTTGGCTTTGTTTTCGTCCTTTTTCTTAGTTATCCGTTTCCCTGCCACAATAGCTTTTAGCAAAACACGCGTATCTTTGGGCATTTTAAAAAGATCCGTTTTTGAGATTTATTTTTTAGCATTCGTTTTTTAAAGGTAAAAGGTATGTGTGATTAAGCACATACCAATCTCCTTTCTTCTTTAGCTTTGACTATTTCAGAATCTTTCTTGATGATCATCTCATAGACTTTGAGATTACCAATGAGTTCATCAAGAGATTGTAATGTTAAGTCTTTTGACTCTTCAATCGCCGTGACCTTTGCTCTCCATTTAGGATGTAGAGCCCTAAGAAACTTCCTAAAATAAGTCTGCTAGAATAACAATCATCAAGACTTTTAGACTAGAAATAATAGTATTAATCTAGCAAAAGCACTATCTATAGATTCATCTTTAGAAATGATAAATTGTTCATATTCTTGTACCAAAAGGTCGATCATGTTATCTTTGGCTTGGCTATTACCTTGATGGGTGATTAACAAAGTTTTCCAATTTTCTTTTGCCGTATTACACATGAAAATTCTTTCATATTCTTTTCTTTGTATCCATGAAGTAATACCCCAGATTAGCTTCCGCTGCTATATTGTAAAAATGGGGGTGTTACAGTTAATGGCAAAAAAATGTTCAACAAAATTCTAGTTTTAAATTTCATATTGGATGCAAAGAGCTCAAACTGACCTACTTGTGCTTTGCTAATGATTTACTAGTGGTATGCAATGGAGATGTAGAGTCTGTTAAAATCATAAAGCACACTATGATGAAATTCAGTGAAATCTCTGGCCTTATCCCAAACATGGAAAAGAGCACTGTATTTTTTAGGAATGTGAAGGATGAAGTGAAAGATAGAATTCTTGATGTTTTGCCTTTTGCTGTTGGAAAGCTCTTAATGAAATATGTGGAAACTAGAAAGGGGGTTGAATAGTTTACCGGTTAATTAACGTTTTAAAATTTTACTTCTAAAATTTGTTAGATCCGAGTATATGTTCAACCAACCAACAATATGAACCAACAATGTATGTATCTACTTGTTATAACTAAACGAACAATAAGAAAGAATCACAACAATATAAAGAGATGGGGGGAGGAACAATCAAACCAAGACACCAAGATTTATAGTGATTCGGCTACGAAGCTCCTCTTCTCCCTACTCCACTTCCCGAGTATCCTACTCAAGATTTCACTATGTTATCAAGCTCCCTTTAGGCGGAGAAACCCGTTTAAATGTCGTTTACGTTGTTTTCCGACACTAAGCTAAATGTAGAGTCCTAATCTTAGCTAGAACCAATCTACCACTTCACAAGTAATACACAATCACACAATCTACACTATCGGATTTATACACTATCTGATTTACACAATCACACAAGATAATCAAGATATAGATTTGGTTCTTAGAAGAAAGAAGAAGAATCTCTTGCACTTGATAGAGAGGAGAGGAGAGATGAGAAAGAAGAAGTTGGATTACTTGAAACAAGATCAAACAATGTTAGTGGTCAAGAGATTTAGTGAGAGAAAGAAGGTTTTTAGAGAGAGAAAGAAGACTTAAAAAATTCGTGCAAAGATGTCTATTTTTCAGCTGAAAATAGTATAGTATTTATAGGCAGGAAAATCCAACGGTAATTGCTGGCGGTCCCGGCGGTCCCATATATATCTGGGGGCCGTCAGGCCTATCAATGGGCCGTCGTACACTGACGCTCCCCTTTTTGTCTTTTAGTGAGGAAGGTTTTATCTGGTATAGAAGGTTCAATTTTGGGGGAAAACTAGATTTGAATTTTTATGTTTAAATAAAACTTTTCTTTTAATTAAAAAGTATTTTGTATATATTTATTTTTGTAAAAATGTGATGTTCAAGAAAAATTAGTTTCTTAATCAATAATCATGTTTAATAATTTGTTTATATATACCTTAAGTGATTTACATTTGAAATGAAAATTTACAATTAATAATTTGTAAACGTGTATTTTTATCATAAACATTTTTACATTTTGTTATCTTCAAAACATCGAGGTCAAAAAATATAAATAACGTTTTTAGACATTATTTGTATTAACAATCTCCCCTTTTTTGATGATGACAAAATATAAACTCATTTTATGTAAAAATAAAGTTTTCAAGTTATTAATGAGTTTTGATCCATTTCTCCCCTTTTGTCAAAGTCAAAAAGGATGTGTAACACCCCCAAATTGGGTCGCAGCGGAATAAAGGTCCGGAAGTGTTACTTCATAATACAACAACACAAGATATGAGAACGACCTCTATATGAGTCGTTTTAAAAGATACATTTGATTAACTGAAATATTTGTTACAAAAGCTCCAAGCTTAAATTGTTCATCGATGTGAAAACATAAAGATTTTGATACATAACAAAATGTCCCAAAATGTAATGCATTAAATCTTTAGTGCATTTTGACTTTAAAATGATGCTCCCAAATGTATCTATGTTGTCCACTTATTGACCTGAGAAAAACATGCTTAAAAACATCAACATAAAGTTGGTGAATTCATAGGTTTATGTATGTATATAAAGTAGGACCGCAAGATTCAAAGTGTAAGATATGTAACACATACAATATCTCAAAATGTAATTACGATTCCCTAAGCTCATGACACTGAAGCTACAACATGTATGTCTGCAAATTAATGCCAATAATGCGTCCGTGTAGATGTTCAACCTGCAACATCCAAAATGTTCCCACATGGTATACGTCCGTTAGTTCGGTACATCGAAGCTAGTGAGCGCTACTCATCCGAACGGGGATGTCAATCCCAAATAGAACTATTTATAATACTCGCGCTTACCTCCAGTAATTGACAGTTGATGATTCATGGGCGTAGTAGGTTATCGTTACTTAGGCAAACTCGTAATTTGTTTAAAAGTGTATTTGCGTCCAATATGTAAACCAATGCATGTTTCTCACCCCAAAAGTTGTTAATCATTGTAATTGTATAAAATGGGGCTATGAACTCACCTCAGTGAATGAATTGATTATATAAATCAAATAAGAGAATCGTCACGTAAAATCCGTAGGCAACCTAATTATTTTATAGGTCGTATGAGTATAGTGTAATTGAAATAAATACAACAATATAAATTATAGAGTTATATCACCACCTAAGAGTTTTTGTTTAATTTATAAACATCAAAACAATATTTAAGTCACGCTTGATATTTAATGTCCAAGTATATGCGTCCGTAAAAATGTTATCTTTCTCCAACAATTGATTATTTGTTAACAATACTTGATTTAATGTTTTTATTATTTATATAATGTTATTATATAAATGGTTTAATCATTTTGTAAAAATAATATTTATAAAGTTAAAAACATGTATAAATATAATATAAGTAATACTACATTGTTTTGTAAAGTTTTTATTAAAACAAACCAATACTGTTCATGTCAGGAAAATAGTGCACAAGAGTAAAATAGTGCATAGAAAATCATATCTTTCTTGTTTTAACTTCGTTTTACACGTTCTTTATATCCACGGTTTTGTATTGATAAAATCTATCCAAATATTATATTTATAATAATTAAAAAAATCTGTACGTAAATAGTAACAGTAAACTGTTATATAAAAAATTACTTTTTATAAACTTAATTATCGATATCTTGTAAAAATCATAACTCCTTCGTTTTAAGTTCGTTTTTAGTGTAATTTATATCCACAAAATCGTATCGAGATAATCTAAAATAATAAAATGTTTACAGAATATATAAGGTTCTGTACAAAAACATGTTTTATAAAATAATTTATATAAAAACAGTTTTTATATATTTAATTATTGTAATCTTGAAAAATCCATATCTCCTTCATTATAAATCCGTTTCGCGAGTTTCTTATATGCACGTAATCATCTTGAAATGTACTATTTGAATAAAATGTTTATAAACTGTCTAAAAATGCGTGCCAAAACATTTTATACAAACTGTTTATGTGTATATATATATATATATATATATATATATATATATCAGATATTTAGTGGTAACTTTCTTTTCAGCATCTTTCTTAGTGAAAGAACTGACTGAACCACTCTTTTTTTTTTTTTTTTTTTTTTTTTTTCTCTTAATAATACAAAAGTACAATATATAAATGGCGTTATGGCATTTGGTAATTAAATTGCAAACAAACATATTTAATTTAGGAAAGGGCATTATAGGACATTTGTAAATATATTAAAATTAAAAAAAGTCATTGACTGAGTATTGAACAATTAATCAGTTACATATTAAAAAACACACGTCTCTCTATAACATAAAAAACACACACCACATCCCTCTTTCAAAAACTGCAGTCACCACCTCCATTATTTGAATCCATCGGATCTGACACTACCGGGCTTGGATCTGTGTTTCTAACCAATATGATGTTGCTTCGGTTAGTGACAGAGAGGGCTGCGTGTTTTGTCTCCGGCTGGATGTGTAACTGGTGGTCGTATTATCTACAAAATCAATAACAGGTTTTATTCGATTTTTTTAATGTGTAGATCGTAATCGGTTTATTAATTTATACATATACTCGGAATTGATTTGCGAGACTTGATCCTTAATATTATAGTATTTAAAATATATTTCTTGTGAGTAAAATAAATTGGGTACGTATTTTTTGTCACCGATGTGAAATTCGATTTCGTTTAAGGTAATGATAGAATTTTTTGTTTCATAACATGTTACTCATAGATTAAACATTATTTTATCAAAAGTATATACAATGAGGATTGGTCTCATGATTATACAAGTGTCTTTTGAAAGGATTTATATAAAATATTTTAACAGTGGCATGTTTTATGAATGCAACCATTCCTCTACAAAAACTCGTTTACGATGTTACTGTGATGTTTCTTGTGGGGTTCGTATTGTACAATTTTGTTCTCGACAATGTAATTGTATCAGAACAGATAGATCTTATCTTTTTGTGTAACCAGATGTTTGTGATTTTCTCATAGTACTTGTTGAAATATACTAGTTCATGCGCTTTCTGTCATTTTCTCATAGTACTTGTTTGCTAGTTTAAGATTGTGCATGTGTGTTATGCTATTGTGTTTTGTGTTATTGGCTTTATGCTACAAATATGTTTTTGTGTTATTGATTATTTACTTCGAACATGTTATTGATTTTGTGTTATTTATTATGTTTAATTGTTAAAATTATTACTTTCTTAATGTTATAGTCGCAGCCTAACATCAAACGATTACATGATTTCATTTTTAATTCCCTAGTACCTTTTGTATGTTGATTGATCTTTGTTTTGGTTTAAAGTTTAATTTGTTTATTTCTTGATTTTATAATGTTGCTTTAGCAGGGATGGCTCATTGATAGGAAACATATGCGATAAAGATGATAATTGAATATTATTGTGGTTGTTACAAGGAGTGGGCAAATGGTTTCGGAAAAAGTGTTATATATGTATTTCTGGAAGGTAGTGCACATAATGTGTTTTTGACGTCGTGTGCTGATGATGAAGCTAAAATGCACTTTTGTCTCTTGAGACGTGCATACATGTTCTGAAAGACTTGCATATACTGTTTTTTGGATGGCGTTGGTGATGAAGATGAAAAAAGGAAAATTTTTTTTTCTTGAAAGACTGTGAATACATGTTTTTTGAAAGACTTGCATATATGTTTTTGGATGGCGCGTGATGAAGATGAATAAATGCACTTTTGTTCTTGAAGGCGTGCATATATGTTTTTGAAAGACTTGCATATATGTTTTTCGATGACGTGCATGTTCTTTTGAATTATGAGAAACACATGTTTTTTATACATACTTGTTTTTTTTATTGTATTTAATTTGATATCAAATTTTGTATACTATATTTTGGTTATTGGTTTTTTTTATAATTTTTGAGGTAACATGTGTAATGTTTCTTAGATTTAAACTTTAAAGTTAAAAGAATATATACTAAAAACATATATGCAATTAAGTTTTTGAATAAAAAATTATGATTAAACATGTTAGACTTACAAATAAAACATATACGCACTTCACTTTCTTAAAATCTTGTTAGATGCATAAAAAAATGAATATATAATTTTTAAAATTTTCAAAAACTTTTTTGCTGAAAAAAAAGGGAAAAAATAGATCCTAAAATTATGTGAATTTAAGAACGAAATTTAACAAAAAATTTGTAAATAAAACATAAATTGTCTTTTACCATTATACCCTTTAAGATAAAATAAAAATCTTTAATATCTAAAAAATATGATTGGTTAAAAGAGGTTCTCGCAGTTCTTGCATTAAGATTGGTGCTGAAAATAAAGTCCCCCATTACCTCCAAATATATATTTTATTTATATATATATATATATATATATATATATATATATATATATATATATATATATATATCGAAATCTCATAAAATTCATGTCTCCTTCGTTATAGATCCGTTTCGCGAGTTCCTTATATGCACGGAATCGTCTTGAAATGTACTATTTAAATAGAATGTTTATTTTTGTCACAAAAATTCATATATAAACTGGAATTATACCAATTGTTTGCATATGTGTGTGTGTGTGTGTGTATATTTTTACTTATATTTATATATATATATATATATATATATATTTTTCATATATATATATATATATAATGCGTTTATATAAATTCTAACATGATATAATTATTACAAGTCTTCTAATTTGTGCAATGCACCATCTTGTGTATAATTAAGGTTCTCTACATTATAGTCCTCTATTTAGTCTTTCATTTCATAGGTAAATATCAAAACTTAAAAGAAATAAATCATGATTCCATGTAAACTACTTATAACAAGAAATAAATTATAACTAGTTTTATAATTTATCCAATACTTGTAGGTGCATCCATGATATTATCAAGAAAAGGATTAGATGGTTAAGGAGAGGGTGTGTCATTAGAAGTAGGAGGTGAGGATTGAGGTTTTGATTTAAATGAGGAAAAGTAGTACTAAAGGTAGATGATGTGTCTTTGGTTGATGGAGTTTTTGATGGTGCATTTGGTGGAGATGGAGAAGAGGATGTTGTTATAGGAGAAGGTGTGGTAGTTACATCTTCATCACTAAAAATGTTGACAAAAAGTTATCTAGGTGAAATGATGGTTAGTTTGATTTTCTTGGAAAGGTGAGAGGATGAGGCTTGAGTGGAAGCCATAGAAGTAAGATATGAAGGAGATGAAGATGATAAGAAGAATTGAAAGGATGGGTATTTTATTTAAAAGGAGTGGATTAAAGAGGTAAAGCATGAGGTTTAGGAAGGGATATTTCAAAAATGGTTTAGCAAAATACAAGAAATGTAGTTGGGTCTAGAGAAGAGGATGGTCAACTGCACAGTAATTCAGGAGACATAATAAAAATTTTGTGACTCCTGTTGGCGGTCCCATATATATGGTGGCGGTCCTAGATATATTTGGGGGCAGCCCTAAGTTTATGGGGGCCATTTTCTAGAGAAACGAAAATTTTCCTATTTGTCATGATTTTTGTAAATCCTGTACAGAAAAATTTTCCCAGATTTTCCCTTTTGCAATCAATCCTATTTCACCAATAATCATCTAGTACTTCCCAATAATGGAATTCACAAATCTAGCTATCCTAAATTCTATTAGAGAAGCAAATATAGGCATATTGACTAAGAAATAATCAAGCATGCATAATATCATAGAAATAACCATAATGTATCAAAGTGCATGCAAGCAAAGTTTAGGATGATAAAATTAAATGATCATCCAAGGCAAGTTATGTTGCCCATACTACGTACTAACAAACTACTAAATGGCATAAGTTCAAGTACCTAAGCATAGATAGTAATAGTAAGTACCTACAAGCATAATAAAATAGTAAATATAAGTGTATTCTCTTATAGAAATTATCCAAATTACTCACTTCTTCTTCATATTTCTCCATAAATTCTTGAAGCCCTTT
The DNA here is from genome assembly GCA_026074375.1 of Tanacetum coccineum. Classification (NCBI taxonomy): domain Eukaryota; kingdom Viridiplantae; phylum Streptophyta; class Magnoliopsida; order Asterales; family Asteraceae; genus Tanacetum; species Tanacetum coccineum. The sequence goes on along the minus strand of BQNB010006204.1, from coordinate 86,396 downwards.
CCGATTGACCTTAATCCACCATGATGCTCATCTCGCAACTGAACCTGATAGTTGATGATTTCTGTTTGGCGGGTGTAAAATGGTTCCATGTCAGGGTCAATATTTGGTGGGTTTTCAAAGACTTGAGAAACCTCATTTGTTAATGAGTTAACAAAACGAGTGGGGGAAGGAGTACTTGCACGCGAGGTCCCTTCGTCATTTCCATCATCATCATCATCGTTGAGATGAGAGGAGGATGGTTATGTGTTGTTGTGTGGTGTATATTTTTATGATTCAAGTTTTAAATTTATATTTTGCCGACTTAACCAAAAACAACACTTTAACGGGCAGTGTACCCGGTCGGTGGTAGATTCATGGTAAGTAGGGTTTCAAACACTTGAAGCGAGGTTAAATCTCTCAATTTATTAATATTTTGGTTTACTAAACTAAGTTAATTCTAATCTAAGTCAAACCTATGCTAATTCTATGTTAGTTCTAATCCTAATTCTAACAAGTAAAAAGGGGGTTTCAGCCTGAGAGGCTGGCACGGGTTTGGTGGTGACTACAATCAATTCAAGACACTTTAACCCACACAAGCAAATTAACAAAAGATAAAAGAGTAGACAAGCCTTATAATAGAAAACTATATTAGCCATCATTAATCCTATTAGAAGTTGGTTTGTTTATTCAGTGCAATGATTATTTATCTCGAGGTGGCATATCATTCTTAGACTTAGGCGGGACTTCATCCTAAGACCTAGACACATTAATTTTGTCACAATTAAAGTATCCGCATAAAGCATCCTTATATATTGATTATAATTCATCTAGAGGACGACACCGTGTATGTCGAACGAACCCTAGCTCATAGAGACTTTACCCACTTACTGCTTAACGGTAATTTGTATTAGGTGGTAGTCCACAATCCAAACTATACCAATGATCAGAACGTTATTAGTTAGTACTAAGCCACTACCTTCTATGGTACAACCAGTTCAATCGATTCAAGCAGGACGTTATTAGTGATCCTATTTGATCCACCTATACACATTACTATATGGAGAGCTATCCCAGACTCTTAGCCTACGCCCAAACAACACCGAAGTTGCAGCGCTTTAAATATGTAGGACTAGATCCATTTGAATGATAGGTCGCATACTTAATCACGTAAAGAAGTATCATGTGATAAACATAATCAATAATTTAACAATAAATTAAGAAATCAAGATATAAACAAAACCAAACATTCAGATCTTCATAATAATGGCTAATACCTGAAGGTATTAGCCTTCAAACATCATAATTAATACAAGAGTAATGGCTTAGCCAAGGTAAACTAACCGAGTTAACAAATGATACCAAAAACTGAACGATTACAAAAGTATAAGAAATTACACGTTGTCTCCTATGAATTGGAATGCGTTGCGAGACCTCTTCTGCTCTTTTTCTCCTCTAAAAATTGACTTTTGTGGTTTAGCTATTGAGAATATGATTTAGCACACCTAAAACTCGTTTTTGAGTTTTGTATTTATAGGGTCTGGAGTCGGTGTCGATACAGCGTATCTAATGTGTTGGATACGGCGTATTAGAGTTTCTTGGAGTAGGGACCACGTTTGATATCTTCTAGAATATTTTATTCCTATATAGCTTGAATACGGCATATTTCCTTTCCTGGATACGTCGTATTGGTTTTGTGTCCTTTGTGGTCTTGGTGAGGGCAAGCACAGATACGCCGTATCTTCCTTGATGGAGGCGTATTGGTTGTCAGAACAGTAATCTTCAAAATATCTTCGTTTAAGCTCCAGAATGCGCGCCTTTTAGTCAAGTTTCACCAAGTACTCCATCATTACTGCAATTCTCAAATATAAACGATTAAGTAACAATTCTTTGCAATAATTATACAAAATGGGTTAATTACATGGGATAAATGATGCTATAAAATAGACGTTATTTGATGTCATCGGATGGTTGATCGAAGGCGGAGGAAGAAGAAGTGGAGTGACGACCTCTTTTCATGCCGTAATTCTTTCGGGTCTTTCGCTCTTGTTGAGTGGTAAGAGGATACATGACACGATCGTACAAGACATAAGACTCATTAAACAACTCAGCATTTTCACTCATGGCATACTTAAACAAGCGAGTCAATAGCATACCATACGGTAGTATCAACCTAGCTTGTTTAGTGACAAACTCCATTCGTTTTGCAATGAAAAATGCAAGATTGAATTTTTTAGATTTTGCAACAAAATAGAGCATATAACAAAGACACGCGGGAACGTGGTCCCAGTTACCCCCCAGACAAAATACATTTTCTCGGATAATTTCGACCCAAGGTTTCATGGTTGACATGATTTCACGAGTTAGAATTTTGTTTTCCTCGACAGGAATTTCGGCCCAATGATGAATACGAGTGACCGGACCCTCCCGTTCCTCTTGAATATAGTTTTTGATGTCATCAGGACAAAGAGGGTTGGTTTGATATGGACCATCTGTAGGGACACTATATCCCAAGTCGTCAAGTGACCACTTGTCTGTAAAAACACATGCGCCCTTGTAAGGTATACCAAGAATTAGACCGAATTCTTTAAGAGTGTATGAAAAGAAATTATTTTGGATGACAAATTGGATTAACATTTGACCTTCGTCAGAATAATCTAAATGATATTAGCTATAGAATTCAAGGACGAAGCGAGGACAAATTTGTTTATTTATTTCAAGAAGACAGTCGAACCCGATATGACTAAACATTGACCTGACATAGACTAAGTTTGCAAAGTTTGGATAAACCACCTGACTCTCATGTATGCAATGACTTTCAAGGTTTCTTAGCATTTCTTTTAAGGGTGAAGTGTATTCATGTGAGATTATGGGAATGTAGTTTCTTGTGTTTTGGTGGTCATCAGCAGTTTTACGAGGCATTGTCACCTAAAATAAAAAACAATCAAAATCATATTTTATTATCTTATACTTGTATTGTTATTTTGAACTTGTGCCTAGTGTATGCCTATATGTAACAAATGTGGAGTAGCGGTTAACTCGACCTAGAAATAAAAACCTAAGAGTTAACCCAAACGCTCCTTAATTTAATTTTGCTCACCCAAACATGTCGAAAAATACATATGAATTATGTATCTCGAGTTTTGTTCATGAGATCATTATGCATGTATGCAAAAACATTTTTAGAGTGTATTAACAATGCATAACAACAATTTTATCGTGATCCTAACGTGAGTGATTTTGAAATAAAATTAGGGTTTTGTGCGAAAACAATTTTTGACAAACACAGTTTAATCTTGCAAATCCTATGTCTACGGGAAGCATAATAGTTATATATTGTATTCTAGTAGTCCTAATTGCACACAAACACAAGAAAAATGAAAATCCTCAATTTTGATTTTTGTGTTCATCATGAACCCTAGACACAAATTGAAAGAAATTAGAAGAAATAACTTATAATTGATAATGTTAATGATGTTGGGAATGATTGTAGGTGTTGATTTTATCTTTAATTTGAGTTTTAATGGTAGATTTTTAGTTTTTGGTGTGTTTTGGTCGTGGTTCGTCGCTGCAGTAAGAAGAAGGGGGTGTTTGGTTTTGTGTTTTACAAAAATGAGAATGACAAACATATGGTTCTTACTGGTGGCAGTTCCATATTGATATGGGGGCCGCCCGTTTTAATTCGGGGGCCGCCGGAGATATGGGGGCCGCCCTCAGTTGAGGGTTTTGGACTTAAATTTTGATAGAATTTTTACAAAGAGGAGTGACGTTTTAATCTGCATTGCGCGAACTAAAAATGCTCAAAGTACTTTGGACGAAGTATTTAAGTTTTCACGACATGGAGTGGAACACAGACTAGAATCAAGACAGAAGAAAAAGAAGACGATTTATGGAATGTTCCATCATTCCTAAACCAAGACGTAGATAGTTAAACGATTCACGTATAAGGGGTTTAATGAGAATGTCGGCTATATTGTTGACGAACGGCACTTTTTCGATAGAGATATGTCCATTTTGAACATTATCACGAAGAAAGTGAAGACAAATTTCGATGTGTTTGGTTCAAGAGTGTTGCATTGGGTTTTTGCTAAGGTCAATCGCGCTTTTATTGTTGCACATGATCGGGACGTTGTCGAGTGGAATTTCGTAGTCGATAAGATCTTGTTTCATCCATAGTGCTTGTTGACATGCCTTTTCGGCGCTTACGTATTCGGCTTCGGTAGTGGATATAGCAAGAGCGGTTTGTTTCTTTGAGAACCAATATGTCAAACAACATCCCACGAACGTACAAATACCGCTAGTGCTCTTTCGGTCTACAAAAAATCTCTCGCGTGATCAAAGTCAGCATATACTATGGTTTCTATGCCGGTCCCTTAGGATACCATAATCCTAAGTGTGTAGTGACTTTAATGTATCAGAATATACGCTTAACCACTTCAAGATGGGAGGTTTTGGGAGCCTCTTGGAAGTGGGCACAAAGGCAGACACTAAACATGATATCGGACCTACTTGCCGTTAGGTATAATAAACTACCTATCATGCCTCGATACTTGGTACTATCTACCGACTCACACTCTTCGTCTTTCGTGAGTTTAGTATCGGATGACATGGGGGTTTTCATTGGTTTAGAATCTTTTAAGCCAAATTTCTTAAGCATTTCCTTAATATACTTAGATTGATTAAAGAAGATACCATCTTCCATTTGTTTTATTTGTAATCCAAGGAAGAAGTTGAGTTCACCCATCATGCTCATCTCGAACTCGTCATGCATGATTTTGGAAAATTCATCACACATGTCTTGACAAGTCGAGCCGAATATTATGTCGTCGACATATATTTGAACAATGATGAGGTTTGAACTTTTCTTCTTGGTAAAAAGTATGTTATCTACCATTCCCATTTTGTACTCATGTTTAATAAGAAATGCTTTTAATCTACCATACCAAGCTTTGGGTGCTTGTTTAAGACCGTATAAAGCTTTCTTAAGTTTATAAACATGATCCGGTTTTTCGAAGTCGATGAATCCTGAAAGTTGTGCCACGTATACCTCTTCATTGATAAAACCGTTCAGGAATGCACTTTTTACATCCATTTGAAATAGCTTAAAATCTAACGCACAATCATAAGCTAATAGTATTCTAATAGACTCATGTCTAGCAACTGGGGCATAAGTTTCATCACAATCGATGCCCTCTTGTTGATTATAGCCTTGAGCAACTAACCTAGCCTTATTTCGAGAAACAATACCGTTCTCGTCTAACTTATTTCTAAACACCTACTTAGTTCCTATGATTTTCATATTCCTAGGTTGTGGAACTAACTCCCAAATATCGTTAGCAATGAATTGATTTAATACTTCTTGCATAGCGATTATCTAACTTTCATCCGTTAAAGCTTCATTCACATTCTTAGGTTTTATAGTTGATATAAAACAAAAGAAGTTACTTTGGTTTTGGGCTTGTGACCTAAGAGTTCTTTGGTTAAGGTTTCCTAAGACATTTTCTAATGGATGGTTCCTAGATTCCTTAATATTGACTACTTCGTCAATATCTAAAGTTTCATCCTCAATGTCATTTTCTAAGATTTTCTTTTCGGTAACCTTTATTGCTTCTTCTTCATCTAAGTCATCATCCACCAAGGGTGATGTCTTAGAGGGTGGAGGAGTTTCATCGAATGTCACGTTGAGTGATTCTTCGATTAGCCTAGTGTGTTTATTAAGGATGATGTATGCTTTACTATTTTGGGAGTAACCTAAAAAGACACCTTCATATGACTTTTGGTCAAACTTAGTGAGGTAGTCTTTAGTGTTTAAAATGAAGCACTTGCTTCCAAACACTCTAAGATAATCAAGAGTAGGTTTCCTACCTCTCAGGAGTTCATAAGGTGTTTTTCATAGGATGAATCTAATTAGGATTCAGTTGAGAATGTATGTTGAAGTATCTACGGTCTTACACCAAAACTTTTGAGGTAACAATTTTTCATTCAACATTGTTCTACTCATTTCTTGTAGTGTCCTATTTTTCCTTTCTACCACGCCATTTGATTGTGGAGTGCATAGAGCCAAGAAGTTATGTGTAATACCATTGGCATTACAAAACTCTCTAAATTGCACTTCATTATCAAATTCTCTACCGTGGTAAGTTCTTATTGACATTATTGTACATCCTAATTGGTTTTGAATTTTCTTACTAAATATTTCGAATTGATCGAAGGCTTTGGTTTTATCTTTAAGGAATCTAGTCCAAGTATACCTAGAGTAGTCATCTACTAAGACTAAGGTGTAGCGGTTTCCTCCGTAACTCCGTACGGCGGATGGATCGAAGAGATCCAAATGAAGGAGTTCTAAGCATCTAGTCATTGAGACTATATTCTTAGCTTTGTGACTAGCGTGAGCTTGTTTCCAATTTTGCAAGCATCACAGAAGTGTTAATCAAACTTAAGCTTAGGTAAGTTTCTAACTAATTCCTTAGATGCTAAAAATTAAATGAGATGCATATTAGCATGACCTAATCTTCTATGCCACAACGTGGAGTTTTCATCAATCGTTGCAAGACAAATTTTGTCTTCTGGCTTATTTCCTAATTTCATCTAATATAAGCCTTTATTCCTAATACCTCTACCTATAACCTTACCATCCTTAGTGATTTCACTATCATGTTCACGAAAAGTTACTCTACACTTATTATCACATATTTGTCCTACACTTAGCAAGTTAAATCTTAAGTTATCTACATGTTCTACATTATCTATTTTGAGAGAGTAATTCGAAATCGTACATTTGCCAATGATGTTACCGCGAAGATTGCTACCAAAAATAACATTACCTCCGTTATATGCCTTCTAGCTTGATAAGAGCTTTCGGTTACCCGTCATATGTTTAGAGCATCCGCTATCCTTTATCCACTCATTGGGTTCCAAGTCGACTCCAAGGCATATCTCATTTGATGCTTGAGCTACGAGACACGTCTCGTCTTTGGCCTTCTCATCATCTTCTTCATCGCTATCACTGTATTTTTTAAACTCCAATGCACATCAAGTAAGCCAAGCATCTAATTCACCTGAGAAAAACATGCTTAAAAGTGTCAACATAAAGTTGGTGAGTTCGTAGGTTTTTGTAAGCATAAATGTGAATCACACAACTATATATATAATTTTACTATGTTACAAGTCCCGCTCATACAAGACTTGTAACACATAAACTTAAATATATAGGTTTTTAAAATGCGTATAAACACAAACCACACAAAATGCATTTTATTAGAATGTTGGAGTCAAAGATTTGTAAAGTATGTATGACCATTTCAACCCTTATGATAGTCACAAAATGTAAGTACAATTATTGAGATTAAAGATTTATAAAGTATGTATGACTATTATATCCCATACAATAGTTACAAAAAGGTAAGTATAGTTGGAATCAAAGATGTGTATGACTATTGTATCCCATACAATAGTCACAAAAAGTTCAGTATAGTTGGACCAAAGCTTTTGTAAAGTATGCATGACCACTGTATCCAATACAATAGTCACCCTGTGTGATTACGATTTAACCCCTAAGTTCATGAAACTGCGACGTAGACATGAGTGTATGCCACTTTATTCAAGGCACCGTTCATAAGTATGTAGTCCAATGCTCTGACATGGTATAACGTTCGTTGGTTCGGTACCGCCGAAACTAGTAAGAGCTAATCACCCGAACGGAGATTGTCAATCCCAAATAGATATATCTTATAACATTCGCGCTTACCCTCCGAGTAATTAACAGTTCATGAAACTTAAGCTAATCCGTAATCATTTGAATCATAGTAAAGTTGTTGCATCCATGAGTGAAAACAAGTATTGTATCCCACCGCGAGATATGAAAATGAGTGTGTAACAAATTTTCAACGAGTTTGTAATACATATGTAAACAGTTTTATAAATGTGTATGTAAACGAGTAGATAACCCAGTTGTAAACGAAATCAAGTATGTAAACAAGTATGTGAAAGAGTATGTAAAAGATATTGTAAATGAATATGTAAACAAGTTGTAACGAGCATGTATTCTCCTTTGAGATTTGTAAAGTAATGTAAAACAAGTAAAAGAGGGGCTATAAACTCACCTCGTGTGAAAGTAGTGATTATCGCAAAATCAACAAAGTAATCGTCACAACGATCCGGGATGCAACCTAATTAATTATAGGTCGTATAAGTACAATGTATTTAACATAAATACGACATAGTAAGTTATAGAGTTACATCACCACCTATTAGTTTTGTATAATTTATAAAAGTTAAAACAATATTTAAGTCACGCTTGTTAATTAAATGTCCAAGTACATGTATCCGTAAAGATATTACCTTTCTCCAATAATTGATTATTTGTTAACAACACTAGATTTAATATTTTTATTGTTTATATAATGATATTCTATAAATGGTTTAATTGTTTTATAAAATACTATAGATTGATCTCCAAATAAGTATATAAGGATAAAATCAATAATAGTATAGTAATAAGTATTCCATAAGGATTTAAGAAGATTACTTTTATCCAAAGTAAATTCAAAAACCTCCCGGGTCGTTTCCTCGACGAAGCGTGAATTGAGAATCGGTTAAGTTCGTGATCGCGTGCTTTGAATGATTTCAAGGATTTTGATTTTGGATTCTAATTCTACTTATGAAAATGCAAAAACAATTAAAAGCAAGCAAACAACTAAGGCAAATAAGTATTTAAGCTAGAAAACGTTAACGTGAATTCTAAAACGCGACTAATTACCTAAACTATTAAAATTTAACCCTAAATTTTTTTTTTGATTTTTTATAAATCCTAAATGATTAAAAATAATTTTAGAAAAAAGAATTCTATTTTTTTGACTTTTATTTTATTTATTATGAATTAAAAACATATTTAATCTAAAAATAATAAAAAATATTAAACTAATTTATAAAAATCTAAAAAATTAAGGAAAAGTACTCTCAACTATTTAAAAACTAAGAAAAATTCAAACTGAAAATAAGCCCTACGGATAAGCTGTTAAATTAAGCAAATAAGCTTAATAAGCATAAACTAAAAAGTTACTATATATATTAAATGATGCAAGGTAATAAACGAAAAAGTCCCAAGGGCAGTTGGTGATGAGTGTGTGTGTTGAGGTGTTGGTGTTATAAAGGAGAGGTCACAGGTTCGAAACCTGTGGCCTTTCTTTTTACAAATCATTTTTTTATTTTTTATTTGAAAAAGCTAAAGTACCAACTAAAATAAGAACTTTTTGTGAAATGACTTTTTATAAAAACCTCTAATAAGCAAGAAATAAGCTGAAATAGGTGACAGTTTACACTTTTAAGACTTAGAAACTCTTATACTAACTCAGATTTGCAAATAAACTCTTAAAAGCTCACCCTAAGGTTACTTTAGCTACTGAACCTTGAAAACAACTTAATAGGCCAATCAAAGACCAAAATAAGCAATCCTAATAAGCAACAAGTTCAGAACATCAGTTTAGCTTTTTGACCAAAATCTTGATACAAAACAGCTTGAACAGGCTCTTTTGAGCTTAATTTTAAGCTAGTGGACTAATAAGCTAATTCTAAAACCTCAAAACAAATGAACTTTAACCTCTAAACTACTAGAATAAGAAGTTTTTAAGCATTTTGAACTAATATAAAGCTAGTTAAGACCTCCTGAATGTTGCTGTTTACACTAAGAACTAATATTTTTGGTTTTTTCAAGTTTTTATAAAACACTAAAGTACTAATTGTGGCCCTAAATTCAGATATTAAAATAAGCTCCTATACCTAAAATAAGCTTAAACAAGTTAAGTTTACCCTACAATATACTTGAGCACAGATTTTCAAAAGCTAAAACCTACTTTGACTACCCTAAAATTAAGATCTAAAAGTGGTACTTCAACTTTTGCAAACTGAGGCTTAGCAACTTGTGACAGATTGGTATTAAAACTTAAGCCACCAATTCCAAACATTACCACAATCTTTCTACTGCATTTAGAAACCATAAACAACACAAAACCAACACAAAACCAACACTTATAAGTTGTTTTCAAAGTCCTTATCAAATAAGTTATTCTAAACTGATTTGACACCACAGATTTAAAATTTGAACATATAAAACCTTAAAAACTAACTTTAACCTTTGTAAACTTATAAAAGCTAGTTTATAAGCTTGGCTTAAGCTTATTAAACTTGGCTTAATGGTCACAAGGCCATCAAACAGTACTAACCAAGGTTAGTAGTGCTTGTGCCAAACACCCCTTAACAAGTATGAAAGTCATATTTAAGCTTTAAACAGTTTAATATAAGTTATAAAAAGTTAAACAAAACTAAGATCTTATGATATCCAGCTTAAATAAGCAATACAAAACTACAAATAAGCTCTTTATAATAAGCTATAAGTAAGAGACATATTTTGGTCTTTTAGACAGTTTTATGTAAAAATGATAACTAAAGAGATTTAAACTACAACTAAGCATTAACTATCAACTAAAGATAATAATAATCATAAATAAGCAGTTAAGCAAAGCAATAAGTAGTAAATAAGCAATAAAATAAGCTGAAAAGTAAATAAGCTTTAAAACATAAAGTGTAAACTTACAGGTCCATTTGCTTAAACAAGAGTATAAAATGCTCTTAGAGCTATTCTACAAGCTCTAGCTTGTTAGAAATAAGCTAGTGACAGCAATAAGCCTATCCCTTTTTGGCTTATCATCCATATAGCCATATTTTTGTAATTTTTATGAGATTTTAAAGACAAGAAACTATTATATAAGCAAGAACATAAATGGTTTAAGGCTTAAGAAAGCTAAAGCTTAGTGAAGCTTTAGGAGAGATCAAGCTGTCATCATAGCTTATAAAGCATAAACTATTCTGATAAGATCAAACACAGAATTCTTAAATAAAACCTTAAACTTTCATTAATACTTTAAAAACGTTTACAAGGAAAGGAAATAACAATAAGCTTTAAAAACTATAAAAAATACAAGGAAAGAACACCTAACTATGAGAAAATAAGCCTCTATTTATAAGCAGTGATGGAAGCCTCTAGGTTTTGGGTGTGTTTCTTGTGTGAGAGGTTGAAGTGCTCTCATCTTGGCCCTTGATTCACCCTTGTGTTTCTTTAGACTTGATCTCTGCCCTTGATGATGTCTACGTCGCCACATAACCAATAGGTTATCTAGGGATCGCCAAGCTGTTACTGAGTTGGCAGGCTTGCGTCAGATGTGGCAGGGTGTGGTTTAAGTGGGGTTTTATCTCGGGGTAAAAGGGTTGAGGTAAGGTTGAAGATGGGTGTACAGTAAAAGGAGGGAAGGGTGGTTACGGGGTCTCTTTTTTATTTTTGTTTAATTTTTGTAACGGGAGTTATGGTAGGGATGAGTGGTGAAATGTTTAGGACTTTCGGTGTAAGAGGTTTAACGGGATTAAGGGGTAGTGAGATAACGGTTGTTTAAGTGATTAAAGGGTTGGGCCAATGTTTTAATCATGGGCCGGTTTCTTTGATTTATATGAATTGGGCTTTTTGGTGTTTTAAAGGGTTATATAAGGGCTTAATGGGCTGGCCCGGCCTGGCCCATTAAATAGGTGCGGGTTGGCCCATTTAAGATGAATACGCCTTCGGCTTCGGTTTTCCACGCTCTTTCCATTCTTGTGCTCGGTTTTGGCTTCGTTTTTGTCCTTTTTTGAATATCCGTTACCTGCACGATATAAACCACAAAACAAACATATACAATGCATTTTCACATGTTTTTAGTCATTTTGGTACGTTTTTCTAGGTCAAGGGTATGTGTAATTAAGAACATACCGATACACATCTCCACCACTAAAGCTAAGGAGTAACAAGTTCAAAAGGTAAATTAGGTTTTTATTATAAGGCTAAGGGTGAATCATTCTAACAATCTTTTACCGATAGTACCATACCAACAAGGCAGCTGAAGCACACATACACGGCCGTAACGACGGAATAGACATGTGTGTTCGATCACATCCTCATTCGAGTTTAACCAAGGGTTAGGATGAAGAACGATATAGGGTATGGAGCTTCTAACTTTCACCAAAAAGTCGTAAACCAACAAGACAGCTGAGTCACGCATACATGGCCGTAACGACAGAATACTTAGAATAGAATTGTAATAGAGACAAAGGTGTACAACGTGTACTAACCTATCAACATTATGACACACACTTATCACCCATATAGGTATGACCCTACCTAAGTAGTATATATAGAAAATGTCTTGTAAAGGAGTAGGTGTAAGTTTTGTGCATTTAAAGTCGTATCTTTCATAAAACACCTACTCCTCCAAATCTACTAAGTCACTAAGTGAGCTTAGTTGGTTAGTATAGTAGTCAGCTTTGCATAACACTTTAGGTTTATGCAAAGTTGTTAGTGAGGAGATCACACACATATACACATTGTCATTCACTCCCCATTGTAGTTTCGCATACAATGGGGTATAATTCATAATAAAAAGAGTTAGACGTTGAAAAGTTATTTTTGTGTCTTTTACTTATTATTTATCTTTACGTACACAAAACCTTTTCAAAGAACTTAATACATCACTTTACTTACATGTCATAGGTTAGTGAAGCTTAACTTTGTAGCTAATATTCACTAACTAAGAGGGAACAACACTTTCTAACTTTGCAGGTCACTACAGCCAAGAAATTGATAATCTACCTCAGCTTGTAGTTAAATGAGTAAAAAATGTAGTTACAGTCTGTAACTACGGCATAGTTAGGTCCCTTGACTATGTCATATTTAAGCCAAATTCCCAAAATAAATACTTTCAAACTGTAACTACGGCGTAGTTCAACCCCATAACTACGCCGTAGTTGATCTGGTAATTTTATGGCTTATTTTCACTCATATAACTACGGTGTAGTTCCACCTATGGACTACGTCCTAGTTCAAACCTGCAAACGTTTAATCAAGTTAGAAATTTACTAAACCGTGTACATTAGTAGATAAACTTTATGGGTGTATTCACTAGAAACCCTCACGAGACTTCACTCGTCCACTCAAGCTATCGACTGGTTTAAAATCCTTGTTGCATACGCTATATGCAACCGTGATTCCTACAAAAGTGAGTTAGTTTTCCATATTTTGTAATCATGTAATGCTTTAGGTTTGTTAAGTGATTTCAGGGACACGAGGTTGCTTAGGATTTTCAAAGACAATAGTCCATGTCATATAGCTCCGGTTATGCATGAGCAATACTCAAGGGAGTTTTTTGTTTTATGTTTACTCTTGTTTTTAATTTTCATTTCCTTAATGTACATCGGGATAGTGTACAAACCAAGTGGGGGGGGGGGTGGGAGTAGAATTACCACTTGGCCTATATTTGCTTTTGACTTTCTAGTTTATTTTGAAATTTTTTGCCATTTTCAAAAAATTATGACATGTTTTTCAATACTAAAACTAGAATAGATATAGGCTTAGGGTACAAAATACCCTATAAATATATGTGAGGTTTTCCCCCTGATATCATTTTCATATGAAATATACATCAATCCACTCAAATATTAGAGAGTGCCGGTAGTATTTTAAGACTTTAAAATTGGCATACTACAATCATTGCCGAGACCAATAGAGTTGATATGGATAATAGTTTCAATATAAAGGCAACATTTAGCCTTTTACACCTATATTAGCCCATATGTGTATCGCTGTGTATGTTTATCGACTTGTTACGCTGACTTGTTGACCTCCATGATAACACCCTTTGTTGCACTCACTTTTAGTGCAAAATATCCCTAGAATAACCTGTTGAGCCATTCCTTGTGTTAAACCCGCAAATTGTTTATGTTTCGTATCGCCATTACACCTTAGCCTACCGTGTAGTCTACGAATCCACTGTTGAGAAGTTAATGGCTTCTTGAATTCCTTGTTTCTAGTGAATGGGTTCGGGAATAACGCTTGTATGGAAG
>BQNB010006204.1:0-70000 GCA_026074375.1 Tanacetum coccineum | reverse complement strand
TACCACAGAGTACTAAAGATGTTAAGTCTAGTCATAACTATGTCGTAGTTAGCCACTTCAACTACGTCGTAGTTACACTTAGCGTGCAAAAGGAAAGCCTGACTCAGCATAACTACGGCGTAGTTTATACACTCAACTACGCTGTAGTTAGGACGAATATTATAAATACAACCCTAATCTCAGCTCATTTGTATCATTCACTTAGAGGAGAGTTCCAAAGAACATCTAGAGCTTCCAAGGAGAAATAAATTTGACTAATTCAGTTACTAGTTCAAAGGAGAGATCACTTTAACTTATTTATTGTATTATTCATTCATCACATAACCTGTAAGACGATAATGTTTTCTCAATCCAAGAGTTCTTCCATTATTTCTTATGTATTCTGTAACATGAGTGACTAAGCACCATAAGTGTTAGCCTTGTTATGATTTTGTTATATCTTTGATACTAGTTTCCTGTTGAATTATCATTCATAGGATATCTGTATTGCCTATTGCATGATCCCTGAGATTTGGTAGTATTGATGCTAGTGTAGATCCTATTAGACCTTATAGTTGACTTACCTATTGAATTAAGTGTTAACCGGGTTCTTGGGATAGCTTGGCAACTGTCCATAGGGTAGGGATTACTTATATCTCCACCTACATTATAATAGGTACTTATAATTTTCAGGAAAACTCTTCTAGGAGAGTTTATTAGCTAAAATGTAGCATTTTGGCATTAAAACAATTATATAGGATAGTTGGGGGTTAACCACTGTAGACTAGATGCTCACCCTTCGTGTCAAACGAGGACCTGAGATCATAAAAAACATAGATCAGGTTAAATGTCCAATTGACCCTGTTGATATTAGAACCACCTTAAATGATAAGTAAACATTGCACTAGGAATAACTAGTCTAGTACTCTTTTCTCCCTGATTAATTCTCGTAATTTAATTTCGCGTTTTACTCTAATTATGTTAAAGTCATAATCAACCATTTTAACTTGTGACCAATTCAAATTGCAACTTAAACTCTTAGCTCTTGGGACGACCTCTTATTTATCAATCATGCACTACACTCGATCGGTTCTCTACCCGTTAATGCATTGCAGACCATAGGTAATTGAGTTTTATAAATTTAAAACTTGTTAATTTAGTTTAATGATCAATACGCATCACTTTGCTTCTTACTTCATTTTCTAGTTCTTCTCTTTTCGAGGGATTAAGAAGAAGATGCATCTCATACGAATGATATATGTATCGTTTATTCTTTAACTTTGGATCACACCAATGCCATTTTTTATAGTTCTTGATTCCTTTTTTCTGAAAATATAAGAGAATTTATAATTATCTAATAAAATAAGATCTAGAAAAATGCAATGACTTACATATTTGTTAGGGAAAACACCAAATCGTCTAGTAAGGTTTTCAAGTGTCCAAGAGGTGAGCGTCATCAATGGAAGCCCACATTTACACTATGTAAAGAATGGAAGAAGATAAAGACAGTCTTGAAACAGTTTTTTACTTTTGACTTTGTTTGTATTTTTATCTAGTAAAAAGGCGTAGACAATATGACCATTGCCCATTAGGTTATCCAGTGGTTTTGTTAGTGTTTTTGTAACTTGCACCATTGGTCTCTCAATGCGTTCTAGTGATTCTCTCAATGCATTTCATGATGTGCTGTCAAAGTTTAGCCTCGTTTTACATCTACCTTTCCAATGTAATAATTGTGTTTTTTTACTCTTCGTTTATGTATTCAATTCATTTCCATATATTAACTTAAATTTAAATTCACTTCGCATATCGTCCTTCATATCCAAAACACACACATACATACCTTAACTTCTTAAACCCTTTCACTATCCTATAACCCAACTTTTTCTATGGTTGTCGCTCATGGATTTGTTCATCTAAAGGAACTCATGGTGTTAGCAAATTCTAGCAAGTTTTCAAACTAATTTCTTATTTATTTTGACATGTAGACGCAAAGGGAAGCTGGCAGTTGCTTGAAAGTGTAAATGAAAGGCGTGCATTTATAGAAGAGCTTGAATGTTTACCGAGAAATTTGGTGGCCTATAAGACAAGGGAGGAACTTAAGCGTCTTTAAAAGGATGATTTGATTAAGGTGATGGAGATGGGGAAGGTAGTTTTACAATTACGCCTTCAGGTCCATAAGGAGGTTGATTTTTATATAACTCTGTAAACGAGAGATGGTCGGCTTGTGGGGTTGTTCTTTTTTTCTTCTGAGTTATATATTGTTAACATTTATGTCTTTCAGTTTTTTCATGAGTGTATGATTGAAGCTTTTGTTTGTTAATCATTGAATCATTTCACTATAATTTCTTGTTGGTATTATAGTTGTTTTGTGGGTAAATTACACTGTTCATCCCTGAAGTAACACCCATTCACCCATTTTGTCTAAACCAAAAACCCTATAATTTTTCAAACGGTGTTTGACCGCTACTTTGTTTGACCAACGCGGTTATGTTGGAGACAAAATAATTGAAACAAGTTGCATAACTAGTACGCTTTCCTAACTTGATTCTCTTAAACATACCACAAATGCATACAACAAAAAATTACAAGAAATACATACTAGGGTAATTTAAGATAAAAAACAATAGTAATAGAGAATAGCACAAAAATGACCCATTCTGAGCATTGACGTTCGTCTTTAGAAAATGTATCATCCATCTATTCAGCATATACCTTTTTCCTCTTCATCAGTCTTCCTTTGTCCACTAGTTTATCACCACCATGGTTTGCAACCTGTTTACAAACCAAAAATTCAAGGTTACCTTTCTTAACAACATGTTTTGGAACTTGTTTACCCCTAGCATCATCAATCTCATCAAACACATGATCATCCATCCCCCGTTCCACTACCTCACTTGGCATCTCTACAAGATCACCACTTTGTTTTCCTATGTTGTTGTTAAAAAGCACCTCTTCTTCGCATACGCGTTCCTGGCTAACATTGTCTTTCATTAGCTCAGTGCCTTTGTCTAAATCAAAGGCATTAATGGCAAACGTAAGGTCAATCTCAAACAAGGATCTTTTCCATTCGAATTTGATGTGTCATTGTGTGGTGTATATTTTTATGATTCAAGTTTTAAACTAGCTCATAGAGACTTTACCCACTTACTGCTTAATGACAATTTATACTCTAGTAGTCCACTTGTCCAACTATCCAATGAAATCAGAACATTATTTGTTGAATTATATAAATTACCTACTAGTCAACTGTTCAATAAACCAAGGCATAATCCATTAACGAGTTTAGCCGAAGCATATCCTAGACACAGATTTAGAAGGACATTACTGTGATCCTAGATTATAGATGTTATTAAATTACTATATGGGAGAGCTGGATATCTTAGACTCTAGATTACTTGGTCCGTTATCACTAGATCCAGTTGATTGAGTAGGTCGCATACATAAAGCACGTAAACAATTATGATAATTGAATAAACATGAAACAAGCATGCAACAAATAACTTAACAATCGAGAAGCTTAAACAAAACCAGAAACATGCAGATCTTTCATAATAATGACTAATACGCCAAAGGTATTAGCCTTATACAATATAATTATACTAGAGTAATTGTTGTAGCCAAGGTAAACTAACGAGTTAATGTATGATTACAAAAACTGAACGATTACTAAAGTATAAGAAATTACACGTTGTCTTCTATGGATTGGAATGCGTTGCAAGACCTCTTCTGCTCTTTTTCTCCTTTGAAAATTGACTTTTGTGGTTTAGGTATCGAGAATATGATTTAGCACACTTAAAACTCGTTTTTGAGTTTTGTATTTATAGGGTCTGGAAGTCGGTTCGATACGGTATTAAGGGGATTGAGACGGAGTATTAGAGTTTCTTGAAGTAGAGACCACGTTTGATATCTTCCAGAATATTCTCATACCATATCTTCATCTACGGGTATTGACTTTCTTCTTGGATATGGCGTATTGATCTTCTTTCCTTTTGTGGTCTTTGATGCTCGCTGCTTGCACTGTGATAAGCCGTATCGTCCTTACATGGGATAGAGAATTGGTAGTCAGAATAGTAATCTTCAAAATATCTTTGTTTAAGCTCCAGAATGTGCGCCTTTTGCTAATATTCACCAAGTACTCCATAATTACTGCAATTCTCAAATATAAACGATTAAGTAACAATTCTTTGCAATAATTATACAAAATGGGTTAATTACATGGGATAAATGATGCTATAAAATAGACGTTATTTAATGTCATCAAATATCCCCCCACTTAAATCCTACTTGTCCTCAAGTAGCCTTTAGAAGTTTATAAAAATGTATCCCTAAGGATATTTATTTGATCTATTACAAGTACACAACCAAACACCTCACGAAATAGGAAGATGAAAACACTCAAATCACTCAACTAATCTATGTGGTAACATGTAACTAATTCGCTCAATTGCTCGGTTGTGACGAGTATTCTATCATAAGCTTGGCAAGGATACACATCTCAACTACTAAAGCTAAGGAGTAACAAGTTTATAAAGGTAAATATGGGTTTATATGATAAGGCTTAGGGTTGATTACTCTAACCAATCTCTATCGATACCAATATTCCAGGAGGGCGAGAAAGAACACACATACACACCCGTAACGATGGGATAGATACATGTGACTGCTCACTCCCACCTTGAATAAGCTAAAAAGTAGGAATAGTAGAGTAATATAGGGTATGGATCTTCTAACTTTCACCAATAGTAATAAACCAACAAGGCAGCTGAGACATGCATACATGTCTGTAACGACGAAATAGACATGAACGCTCGATCACATCCTCATTCGCGTAAAACCTATGGTTAATGATTAGAAAAGGGAAACAAATTGTTGTTAAATAAAAATTACGAAACAAATAGATTAAGTCTAAAATACAAGTTGCTAGACACTTTTTCTTGACCGTTACCATGATAAAGACACAACTATTTACAACGTCTTGATCATAGATCAAAAACAACAATCTAAGATGGCGTTCCCGTAACGGTCAACTTCCCAATCATCCCATACTTTACATACTTTACAAGGCAAGTGGCGATATCTTCCACTTTATACAATACTCTACATCATCGATTTGTATCAACGAATAATTGATCCTTCATGTAATTCCTTCGGTAGTTACTCCATCTAAATCCATAGTACTTATCACTCCGGTCTGGAATAGATATACCAAGCCAAGTTCTAAAGTCTACAACATCACCAACACACTCATATTTTGTGGAATTTGGGTAAACATTTGGAAACGAATAAGGTTAAATCCTCACAATATCTAACAAGGGTTATTGTGTGCGGGTTATGTATCAGGTAATTTTCATAAAAGTATGCTTGAAAAAGGAATTAATTTGAGCATAATTTAAGCATTTTAGTGTGAAAAATAGGACAAGTATATATTCTAATTCCTGTACATCCACTTAAATTATACAACGTCCTCTTTGTATATATAAAACATTAAATACAATAATTTAAAAATAATTAGAATGAGAAACTCCCCTGATATTTGCTCAGTAGATTCTCCAAGTTGAGTTTAATTGAGCAAGATTTTATGTTGAACAGCCGCCTTGAAGTTTCAAGACTCTAACACTTCACGATCTCCAGATTTGTAAATTCTCCACAAATATTCATTGATATTTCTTTCATGATGTCTTGTACAAAACATAGGAAAAACATGTGCATTCCTATCTTGGTACCTACGATTAATTTAAACTAAACTAAACAAACTAAATACGAGTCAGTTTTGGTGAATACCGCATGTGAATGAATACGCCGTATTGCCAGAACTGACAATCACATTTTTTTTAAGTGGATAAAAAGTAAAGACTGATAACGTCTAGACAATCAATACGCCGTATGGTATGGAGCTGATACGCCGTATTGATGTTTGGGAAGACAGACTCGATAAAATTAAATAACATTCTGGGATGTCTCTCGGGAAGCACTTTTGTTTACAGCTAAATCTTTAAGTTAGACTTTCTTCAGCTTCTCCTTTCATTCCATCTCATGCACGCTAATGTGCTCGTGTGTGAGCCATTCTTCCGTCTTCGCATTTTGAATGTAATCGGGTCCTAAGTTCAATACTCCTTTGTAGAACCCCTTAAGATTTTGGTATGGATGCGAGATTCCATTCATCTTATCTTCATCACTTACCTTCAGTAGTTGTGGAATCTTGTTGCATTGCTCATTAGTATGGTGTTTAAACCTCGGATGTGATCGCACCATTTGGTAAGTTACTTCATCATCACCATTGTAAATGGTAATTATCCCTTCGAACCGTTTTTGTTTTAATTCCAACTTCTCTTAAAACTGGTTCACCAAAAATAACATCGCCCATTCCTTCATCACGATAAACATCCATATTTTCTAAAACTGCAAAATTCGTCACAGCAGAAAAGGTTCCAACAAAAATAGGCACATTCATTAAAGCTCCTACAACATTATTCCCTTTGTACACCATCTTATCTTTTATTATAGAATTATGAAACTTTTTGGATATCACATTGACATACAATAATGGGAAGAAGTTTGCGTGTGTAAATTCAAATCCCATCATGCAAGAAAACTTTAAGTTATGAGCACAATCTATATGGATATGCTTATCATAGTCACAATAACTAGGGTAATCATCAATTCCAATATCAAGTTCATCATCTCTAGTTTTAAATTCCTTAATTACCTTACCTTCCTCAATAGTGGGCATTAAATTATCACCTTGATTTCTCCTAAGATCAAATGGTTCATTTAGATCATTTAATTTAATGTAATCTTCAAAGAAAGAGTCTAATGATCTATTTAACACCAAAGTCTCTCCCATTAGCCTAGCTTCCAAATCAAGTTCCATTATTTCTCTCAAACTTAGCATGTAGACCCTCTTAATTAAACTACTAGCAGGTTTAACACTTGTGAAAACAATCCTTTCTTCCCTGACCCTTAAAGTAATCTTTCTTTTGTAAACATCAATCTTAGCATGGGCGGTAGACAAGAATGGTCTTTCGAGGATCAAGAGCACTTTGATATCCTTGGGCATATCTAGAATTAAAAAGTCTACGGGGAAAGTAAATTTACCAATTCTAACCAGTACGTTTTCAGCTATTCCTTTTACATATTGCATAGTCCTATTTGTTAATTCAACTGTCAACTTAGTGTGAGCTAATTCGCGTAATCCTAAGTTAAGGTAGGTCAAGAGAGGCATAACACTAACGCTGGATCCTAAGTCAACAAGGGCATTATCAAAGTAAACATTATTAATAAAGCAAGGTAAAGTGAAACTCCCTGGGTCTTTCTCCTTTTTGGGTATGGAATTATTGATATGTGAAGCTTCAGAATAAGCTTCCAAGAATTGTGGTCCATGTGATCCCTTCTTTTCTTCATAGCAGCAACCATTCAAACGACTTGGAAACAGAATCGTCGTTTGTCTTGTCTCGTACATCAGTGTACGGTTTTGTCTAGTGGATACGACGTATTAAGAAGATCCAATACGGCGTATCAGACTTGAATCATCTTCAATAGTAGTTGAAATCGACTTGACTTGATCTATCAGGTTTGCTTCAGTAGAGCTAGGTAGACTTCTAAATCCTCTTTCCTGTAGTACCTTGCTCATTTTTCCAATTTAGATTTCTAAAGTTTTAATCGATGTTCCTTAGTTTTGAATGGCAGCATCCGTCAAAGCACGGATTTCTTTAATCAAATTTGAGTTTTCTTCATGTCTCTTTGCTGATTCACTCACAAACTTACTCATGGTATCTTCCATAGATTACCTTCGTTCTTGGTATGAAGGATTCGTATTGTTCCTTTGATAAAATCCCGGAGTTGCTGCTCTATATCCCCCTCCTTGAAAAGGTCCACCAAATTACGTGTAGTAAGCTTCTTCTAGGGTATTTCCTTCTTTATTGAGTGGGCAATCTTTGGTGTAATGGGGTCCTTTTTATTGTTTGCATCCAACTTGAGCAGCATAGACTTTTTCATTCACTTTCTTGATCTCTTTCCCTAGATTATCGAGTTATGCTTGTATAGCTACTAACCCGTCAAAAGTTTTAGTACTTCTTGACCTAGATGTTCCATTGTGCCATTTTTGAGAGTAGTCAGCCATTTCTTAGATGGCTACCTTTGCATTAGTAGTAGTCTTTGATAGTATTACACCTCTTGAATCAAGAATCTTTCGAGTAGGAATTCCTAATCCATTATAGAACAAGATTACCTCCTGCATCTTCGTTAAATTGTGTTGAGGACACTTCATCAAGAGTTCTTTAAATCACTCCCATGCTTGGTAAAGTTTTTCATTTGGTCCTTGCTGAAAGTTGTTGATTTCCTCCATTTTCTTTGCAGTTCGAGCAGGTAGGCAATATTTGTTCCGAAATTTTGTTTTTAGACCATCCCAATTTGTAATTGAACCAGTTGGTTTGTTTCTTAGCCAATGGCTTGCGGCTCCAGTCAAGGACATGGGGAATGCTCTAAGCATCACTTGGTCTATAGTAATATCTGGAATGTGGAATAGATCGACTATCTCAATAACTTTCTCAATGTGCTCGTTCGCATCTACATGATCTGAACCGCTGAAGGTGTTAGTACGTAGTTCCTTGAGAAATTGACCCTTTATTTCAAAGTTATACTTGTCTTTGATTTTGGGCCTAGAAACCCCCGATCCATAGTCAGCTCAGGTCTTGCTCATATACTGCTCCATAGTTTTCGCCATTGTTTCCGCAACATCTTCCCCCGAGTATTCTTGGTCAGAAAGTAAATTGAAATCAGGCAATCTCAATTCGTCAAGACTTAGTGTCTTGAAGTGTCTCCTAGATGATTGAAATTCTCGTTCAGGTTCTTTGTAAGGTGTGAATAGTTTGTTTGTTGAACTCCTTGTCATGCACTACCTAAAACAAGGGATAAATAATCAGTAGGATAGGCTCTTTTAGGATAGAAAAAAAAATTAGCACGGAAATCAAATATGAAAACTAAGATTCTGTTCCAGATGATCGATACATTGTATCTAATGGAAGTGAATATGTAACACCCCCAATTTAGGGTCGCATCGGAATAATGAATCCGGGAGCGTTACTTCATAGATCAATAGCACAAGATATGAGAACGACCTCTAAAAGAGTCGTTTAAAATACGATACATTGGATTTATTGAAATTCTTTAATACAAAGCGCAACTGCTTAAATTGTTCAACATTTGATAACAAAGATTTTATGTAACACTCCCAAATTGGGTCGCAGCGGAATAAGGGTCCGGGGCGTGTTACTTCATAGATCAATAACACAAGATATATATATATATATATATAACGACAAAAAAGTCGTTTAAAACCGATAGATTGGATTTGACAAAGTATTTGTTACATAAGCCCGAAGCTTCACTTGTTCACTTGTTCAAAATACAAAGATTTCTAGCCCATGACAGATATACAAAATGTAATGCGACAAAATCTTTAATGCATGATATCCAAATCAAAACCACCAATGTATCCCTTGCACCTCGTGCTTATTGACCTCCTAAAAAACATTGCTTTAAAATGTCAACAATAATGTTGGTGAATTCATAGGTTTGATAAATCGTATATTGTAGGACCACAAGATTTCCCAAGTGTATGATAATGCAACAGATGCAGACATCATATAAATGTAATTACGTTGCCCTAAGATCATGACACTGAAGCTCGAAATAAATGAAACCATATAAATGGCCTACATTGCCAGTGATGATGTTCTAACCTGCAACATCCTATGTTCGACATGGTATACGTTCGTTTGCTCAGTGATAGCTAATCACCCGAACGGGGATGTCAATCCCAATAGATCTATTCATAACATTTGCGCTCACAATC
Source organism: Tanacetum coccineum (assembly GCA_026074375.1). Lineage (NCBI taxonomy): Eukaryota > Viridiplantae > Streptophyta > Magnoliopsida > Asterales > Asteraceae > Tanacetum > Tanacetum coccineum. The sequence continues at coordinate 60,168 of BQNB010006204.1, read as the reverse complement.
CAGTAACTGACAGTTCATGATAATGGGCTCAACTAGGGTTATCGCTACTTAGGCAACACGTAATCATAATGTAAAACTTATCCACTTGTGTCCAATTATAAAATAGTGCATGTTTCTCACCCCAAAAACTTATAAAACAAATCATGTAAAACGTGGGGCTATGAACTCACCTTGAGTGAGCGAATATCAAGTATATCACAGAAAATGCGTCACGGTAATGATTGAGTGCAACCTAATCCAATATAGGTCGTATAAGTACTGATTAGCTATAAACTATATATAATATATATAATATATAATAAAATATAAAATATATAGTAAGTATAGTCTAAAAACAAAATCAATGAAACCGAGAAGTAGTATAGAATGTTCCCGGGTCATTTATCCCTAACGAGGTTGGACTAGAGAATCGATACAGTCGGAAGATTAGAGTTTGAATGAGAGAAATGATTTGAGAGTGTGGAAAGCTAAGTTAAATAATAACAAATAAAAACGATTAAGAAAAACCTAAAAATTATGAAATTAAACTGAAAAACGAGAGCACGAATCCCGAACAAGGGGTCAAAAACCTAAAATCTTCAAAATTAACCCTACAAAGAATTTTTTACTTCTAAACTACTCTAGGGGACTAATAACGAAGAATGAAAAAGACTAGACTGAAAACGGAGGTCGTTTGACCCAAAAACGAGTCAAGTCAAAAACCGTACCCGAGCCCCGTTCTTTAAAAATCAAAAAGTTACAAAAATGACCCTACGAAAGTTTTTGCATTTTTCCTACGAAATATATGACTAAAGAAAATTTTCTAAAAAAGAAAAATATTTTTTTGATAATTTTTATATTTTTTATGAATTTTTAAAACTTATAACGAAATTAAATTATAAAAAATACTAAACTATTTTTAAAAATTCTGAAAAATTTACCTAAAATACTAGACCTAAAATTCTACCTAAGAAAAATAAGAACCCAAAATTTGGCTTATAAATAAGCCCGAAAATAAGCTGAAACAGCTTATAGCTTAAAGGTGCAAAAAGGGTTTAAATACTAAACCCCTTGGGACTCTAACGTAGAAGTCCCAGTCCCACGGGCCACAGCGGTTAAAAGACCTTGTTATATAAAAAAGAGTGGGGTGTATGAGGGTCAGGAGCCCGGGTTACGTGTTTGCTCACCCCGGGGGGTTTTTCCCTTTATCTCCCTTTTTTTCCAACAAAAAATTTCAAAACAAAACTTGCTTTAAGCTCCTTGAGCTTAACAATTTTCATAACTACGACTTTTTGAAAAAGCTTATAAATAAGCTGAAATGGGGGGGGGGGGGGGGCTTTTTTTCCTTTTGGTACAGTTTGCATCTAAAATAAGCTTAAGGCAAAAAGGGCTTTCTCTGTGGACTTTGGACTAATAAGCTAAAATTTGAATAAATAAGCTAAAAGGGATTGTCTATCCTAATCCTAAATAAGCACTAATGAGTTAAAATCTACAACTAAATAAGCTGAAAAGGCTTAAACTAGACAGAAAACTTAAATAAGCTTCTTAAGGCTTAAATGGCTTAAATCTTTTTGACTGTTAACACTAATTAAGCAAGCAAAGTGGATAATTGTGCATACCTTCAGCTTATCACACCAACATTAAGAACTTTTGAACAAAAGTAAGCAAATGAAGGAGCCAATAAGCCAGAAGTGGCTTAAACACTCAGCAGTACTAACTTTAGAGTTAGTACTGCTAGGGTGAATTTGCTTTTTCTTGCACTTAATAAGCAATTGAAAGGGCACAATAAGCTAACATAAGGTCAACCAAAAAGGAACTATAAGCAGCGAAAGAACTCAAAAACATTAGTTAAAAAGCACAAAATAAGCCAGAACAGGAATAAGCTAAATCCTACACTATGCAAAACAAAAACAGTCAAGGACCTACTTTGAACTTAAAAATAAGCAATCAAAAGGGCTTCCTAAGGTCTGAAAATAAGGGGGCTTATAAAAGGGCTTATTGGCTTTTAGAAAAGCAGAGCATCAAAAATAAGGTTCACATAATAAGGCTAGATCAGTGTGCTTAAAACCAACCCCTTAGCACCAGGGCAAATATAGCTAAAACAAGGGGGCTTAACTTGACAGCTCAAAATAAGCTGTCAAATAAGCTTAAAATGAAAAATAAAGTGAAAACAGATTGAAAAGGGCTTAAGGTGAGCTTATGCTCAAATTTTAAGCTCATAAAAACACTCTTAAGCTGCTGATTTTTGTTCTTAAAAAGAGCTTTTTTCTTTTAAAAAGGGGACACCAAATTGTTGGCAGTTTTGACTTAGGAAGTCAAATGACTCAAAGCACTCTTAACAACAAAGTTATACACCACAAAGGACACACTTTTGAAACCAAAACTTCAGGATTACAAGAGCTTATCCAAATAAGCTCTTGTACATCTTTCAAAAACCAACAGACCTAAAGGATACTTATAAAAACTTGAAAAACAGTTTTTGGACTAAAAACTTTGGAAAAACAGACCTAAATAAGCATAAGAATGCTAACCAACTTTGGCCAAATGGCCACAACCCATGACATTTCTCTTTTGACCCATTTTGGGCTTAACCCAAACACCCCTTAATATTAAAAAAAAGAATTTTAAAGTTATAAAGATTGGTTTAGGCATAAGTTTTAAAAGAACAGTGTCACACAAGCATGGTTAAGCACTAAAGAGTAAAAAGCAAAAGTAAGTAAGCAAAATAAGACATAAATAAGCTGAAAATAAGCTTGCTACAGTAATTTTTAAGCAAAAATTTAAAAAGGAAGCATACCTTAATCCTTGCTCAAAACAGGATTATGTAGACCCTAAATAAGCTCTAACCTACCCTTAGCTTATAAAAGCTTAACTAAGAAACCAATGAGCCATCCATTATTGCTCATTCATCCACAGCTTAATCAAACAGTAGCTTTTTCTTTTCTTTTGGATTTTTCTTAAACTTTTGTATAAAAGTTTTAAAACAGATTATAAAGAGCTTTATATTCAAAGCTTATATGGTTGTTAAAGAAACATAAGTAACTTAGACACAATGTAAAACTAAACTGAATTTTTCATTAAAAAGAGAATACAAGTACATTAAGTTAAAAACTTTTAACTGAGCTAAACAACACACTAAAAACTAACTGAAAACTAAAAACTAACTCCTTTCTCAAGGGGCTTACATCAGGCTTCTGTAAATAGTAAAAAACGAGCTTAGGGTTTTTTTTTTGTCTCTTGTCTTCTTTCCTTGTGCTTCTTTGTAGACACAGAAACGACTTGTGTTTGTTGTGAGAGTGGGAACTCAAAGCAATCATAGCCCTTGATCTTTCTTGCTGCCCACACAAATTAATCAACACCCTTGATTCGAATTGGTGGGTTTTTGGATTGCCAACTTGGCATACCCATGTGGGGGGTGGGGTTTAGGATTGTGAAAGGTTTGGAGGGATGTGGGGAGGTCAACGAAGTTGACAATGACAGGTTTGGGAGGTTGTGGGGTTTGGCGGGAAATGGTGTAGGAGAAGTACAGTGTTTTAAAAACACAAGGGGTGAGTGTTTGTGGGGTTTGTCACACAAAAATAGTCCCTCGTGGATATACTTTGTGTTTGAACTTCTTAGTCCTTGTGGGTTATAATTTTTGAAACTTGGCAGATAACCCCTTGAGAGTTATGATGGCTTTGCATCCATTGACCTTGTGATGTATGATTTTTTGAGGGGTTGGCAGACTTGGCCCTTGTAGTTTAATTTCTTTGGGCAGTTGCGCAGTTTTAGGCCTATGACAATCATTTTCTTTATAACTATTCATTAAATAAGTTTAGGGGATTGCAATTTGGTCCTAACTATTTTTTCTTTACTTGTGGTTTGGATTTGTCGGGGGTTGACTTTGAGTTGACTTTTTCAGGACTTGGGCTTTGACTTGACTTTGTCTTTTCCACGTTTTTCCATCTCCGTGTCGGTTTTGTAGTTTTTTCGGCTTCTTCGTTTTTCGTCTTTTCTTAGATAATCGTTCCTACACAAAACAGTAAGTTAGCAAAACAAGCATATTTTTGGCATTTTAAGTCCATTTTTGGTTATTTTAACTTGTTTTTAAAGGTAAAAGGTGTGTGTAATTAAACACATACCAGTGATCATGCACGAGTCCCACAAATCAAAATACTCCATCCATGGGGTTCTCAACAAGAGGTACCAGGACATGGAAAAAGCTATTATTGGTGGCCCAATATGAAGGCCAACATCGCCACCTATGTTAGCAAATGTTTGACGTATGCTAAAGTCAAAGCTAAACACCAAAGGCCATCAGGTTTGTTAGTACAACCCGAGATACCCAATTAGAAGTGGGATAATATCACTATGGATTTTGTCACAAAGCTTTCCTAATTCGTCGGAAGGTTTGAACCATTTAGGTGAATGTTGATGATCTTACTAGCTCTGCAATCTTTACACCAATGGACAGACATGATTCCATGGAGAAGAAAAATAGCGAGTGAATGTACCTGAAGGAGGTAGTTCACGAGGGCATGGAATTACCTGTATCGTTCTTTTGTGATCGTAACCCTAGATTCGCATTCAAATTTCTGGAGGGTCACTCTTCAGGAAGGCTTTAGTTACCTAACTTGATATAAGTACTACCGTACCATCTGCAGGATTATGGACAAGGCGAGAGACTGTCGAGAAACTATCCAAACTCTCGAGGATATGCTACGTGCTTGTGTGATCGACTTTGGAAATGGTTGGGTTAGACATTTGCCACTGGTTGAGTTTTCTTACAACAACAGTTATCTGCTAGCATCAAGGTACACCTTTACGAGACACTTTCACGGGTCGAAAGTCTCGTTCACCTGTTGGTTGGGCCGAGGTCGGGGCCAGTTCAACTCAACCGGTCCAGAAAATGGTCCAAGAGACAATGAGAGAAGGACTCCATTCAGAATCAAGCAGAGGATGCCAAGCCCACTCGTGACGATTAAAAGAGTTACGCCGATTTAAAGCGTAAGCCGATGGAGTTTCAAGTTGGGGATAGAGTTATGCTCAAAGTTTCACCTTGGAAAGGGGTTGTACGTTTTGGAAAACGGGGGAAGTTAAACCCTAGATATGTTGGACCATTCAAGGTACTAGAAAAGGTTGGATCCATTGCTTACAAGCTGCCTCTTAGAGTTGAGCAGAGTTCATAATACATTTCATGTATCCAACCTGAAGAAATGTTATTCTGACGAACCATTAGCCGTTCCGTTAGAAGGACTCCATGTGGATGACAAGCTTTGTTTTATGGAAGAACCTATAGAGATCATGGATCAAGAAGTCAAACGAGTTCAAGCATAGCCGTCTTATTCCCATTTTCCAAGATGCGATGGAACTCAAAGGAGAGGTACCCTGGTTCACATGGGGAACACAAAGACCAACTTTCAAAAGAACAGTATCGCATATCTTCCACTAAAACCCGTACCTTCATCAAGTGTTGCAACTTGAGCCTTGAGGACAAGGCTCTTCTAACGGGTGGAGACTGTAACATTTCTCATTTTCATGTCATTTACGATTTCATTTATTCCATTATTTATTTTTAGGCTTTTGCGCGTTTACTTTTAATTATTATCACGTATATAGTTAATAGCTAAACTTAAAAATCACACATTTTCAAACGTAAACTGACACCTAACAAATAAATGTTTACAACAAGCAAGTGTTATATGATTATTAAAAGTTTAATTTATACTATTTTATAATTTATTTTTATTGGTTACGTAGAAACGCTTAAGTTTCGTATAAATAACATTCGAGCATACCCGGAAAGCACCCTTCATTACCTATCTATACTCAAACAAATACTCACATTTATACCCAATACATAAAATTAAATCATTTTATCATCACATAATCCATTAGGGCTGGATATGTATACATGTACACTTAATACATTTTAAAATCACACTAATATGTTTCCTAACTCAACCAAGGACATATTGGAACAAATTTCTAGTAATTGTCAAGTCAATTGTACTCCCTCCCCCTCACACATGCATCTCTCTCCTCCTAGGGAGGAGAAGAGCTCTTACATCTTGTACCTTAACCCCACATCACTTCCAACAAATAATAAAAAAAAATACCTATGGTTTAGTTTAAGGTAGGTTAAGCACTAACTCTTGTTATATAAGGAAGTAACCATGCACTCTCTCATTCACTAGCAAATAATCAAAACAAAAACCCTCTCCTCTTCATTAAAAACCCACGGCATCTTTTAATTGTCTAGGGTTTTCATAATCTTTGATTTCTAGCAAGGATACAAGTGTTTAAGACTTATTATTATTCATATCTAAGATCATTCAAGGTGTTTTGGAAGCTTGGGTTTGTGATTTAACAAGATTATACAAGAAACTAATTAGAGTTTTTCTAATTAGGGTTTGATCTTGTGATTGATTCTTTGGGTTAAAGCTTAAGGATAAGCTTGTGTTCATCATTCCACTACACTTCTATAAGGTCTATTTAAGATGTTACTGTTAGCCTTAAAATATCGGTGACTATCGGAAATTACATTAGTTTTCATTAGGCGAATAACTACAGGGAATATAACTTTAAAGATAGTATAGTTGTCCTATTGTCTTGACCTATATATACCCCCTCCATACTTCCATGGAGGGGTGAGGATTCATTTTGTAAAAAGAGTGTGTGTTCTAGTTTCTCTCTCTAGACACACACATCTTCCCATCTCTTTTCCTTTCTCTCTAATAATATGGCTAAACATTTGTTCAATCCTCCCCGACCTCCGGATCATTCTTTGTTAGCTAGTGATTTCTTATGTTAACAATTGGTATCAAGAGCTAACCGGGGGTGTATTGTATTCGAGTGTGTTGTGTTTGTGATTTCGTTTTTTTTGTGCTTAATGGTTCGGCGTATTGTGCTTAATGATTCGGCTTAATGATTCATTGTGCTAGTCAAGGTGTTTGATGTATTGCGTGAACCGATCGTGTGAAGACCTTCAGATCTGAGTATATTCAAGGTTTGGAGCTTAACCGAACGAGCAAGCACCTTCAACAACCGAACTAGTGTTGGTCTGTTGGAACCGAACTAGCGAACCCTTCAATGATCGAACTAGGAGTGATCGAACTAGGAGTGATCGAACTAGGGGGATCGAACTAGGAGCATCGAACTAAAGGATCGAACGAGCGGAAAATTTCAATGATCGAACGAGGCGGAAAAATTTCAAGATCGATCGTGTTGATTTCGAACGAGATGAATCGATCGGTTGATCGTACGAGTTGTGTAGAACGAGTTGATTCGATTCCGAGTTGATCGAACGTGGTGTTGTCGAACGAGTGGATACGATCGAGTCGTTCGAACGAAGTGGATCGAACAGGCTGTTTCGAAGACGAGTGGTAGAACGAGCTGTTTCGAACGGTGGATAGAACGAGCTGTTCGAACGAAAGCGGTTAGGAATGAGCTGATCGAACGAGTGGAATCGAACGAGCGAAAAATTTTTGGACCGAACGAAATTTTTTTCTAGCAATCTTGCGTAACTTTCAGTAAAACGTTTTCAGTTGTTTTAAAACGGAATAACTTTTGGATCCGTAAGTCTGCCTTTAGGACCGTGACCTCTCAAATCGAATGTGGAAAAAAAACGAGAACGTATCACGTTGTAACACCCTTTAGCTGGTTAAGGATTTTTCGAAGGCCAAAAAAAACATCATTTTCTATGTGGAAGGGGGAAAATGATGTTTTTCGTTTTTTTGGAATTTTTCGGCGCTGATTCCGAAATCAAAATCCACTCACGGTTCTCTATTGATTTTGTTATATCCCGTTCATTCATTACTCGGTTTTAATACATAGACGTTGTAAAATCCATGTGAATGTTAAATCCATAAACATACAACACAACAAACTCGATACATAAACACTAACAAATGATCCGAATAAGATTCACCTTTTAAATACGGAACAAACGGCCCTAGAGATTCGGACTACGATGGAACAAGTATTCAACGAAGTTGATTGGTATCCCTCTTGAGATTGAGTTGAATTTCACGAAGGCGTTCTAATCTGTCTACTTAATTTCCATCATCAGAGATTCCTTCTATTTTCACCCCCTTTTTTCTTTTAACCCAATCTATCGATTGATGTCTTGCTTGCACGACAACGGGATTTGAATTGAGATTGAATATTCTTTGTTCCTGCAGTCAGGGTGTGGTTGGTGCAGACCTGGTAACTATCACTTATATGGACGTTACGTTGTAGTACTCAGTGTCACAGCAGAAGACCGATGTGGATATTGTTCAAGAGGTTGTTGTACTTCTAATATTTCGGTCGTGGAGGTATAGAGTACGTAATGATCTAATCTTTTGCACGTTATTCAAATCAAACAACAGTGCAAGATTAATAGTAACAAAGTTAAGGGGGGGATTCTACTTCATTTTCAAGTTTGGTATATCGGGTTTACTTCACCAAGTGATTACAACAATAGCCGACAGAATACGAGGTTGGAAAGTTAGCCAGAGAGTTTAAAGGTTAAGATGTAATCAGCACTTCTCACAGGTATTTTTGTGTTCCAAGACAACGATACTTCACAGTCTAAGCAAAATCTTCAAAGTTCTTCGATGACATTCATTCACAAGACCTTGATTATACCAAGTGTCTTGATTCCTTTGCTTCAACTCCTCTATCGAGTTTGTGAAGGTCTAAAGATTGGTTTGTATTCTTTTTGTAAATCAAGATTTGTGCTTATGACAAGAACTTCTCGAGTATATGGACGTACACGACAATGATGCTTCCGAGAGTTCGCAACCATCATGGGGGAAAATGTGTACATCCGGGACTTAGTTGACTTTGATGTTACCGTGTCAACTTCCAAGGAGAAGTAGTGTAGACTACTTTACTTAGTATGGTTTGTGAAAATGTATTAAATTGCATTGTATGAGAAGAATGTTGCTGATTTCTCGCATGTACCCACGAAACGAATATTCCACCAAGACCTAATGAACAGACTAAGCAGTGGTCGTTGATGTGGTTTGACTTCTACAAATTTCCGCTGTGCACGTCGATGCAGTAGAAGATGGTTGGAGCTAAATCAAAACGTTTCAAGAACCTGCTTAAGATAGGGATGTAGGTTTTGGGGGAAGTTGTGATTCAAATACTTCGCCAAAAAGGAGTCTATGAAGAAAGCTTTTCAAGACATGCTGCATGAATTGTGGGGGGAAGGTTAACTCAGTTCATGCATACTTCAATGGTTCGTGTAAGTAAAGACAATGAAGAGCCAAGCTGGAGTACAAGTTTCTAAGACAAGGAGAAACTTCGAAGACAGCTTTCCAAGCTGTTGGAAACGCATTGGAAGGACGTTATTATGTTGTATTTGTACAATGGAACATTGTAAGTAATTACTTCATGTCCACAATTATTGGGGGGAAGATTGTTGTGCCTTATAAAATATGGTGGACATTTCGGAATTACATTAGTTTTCATTATGGCAAGAAACTACAGGGACTATAACGTTAAGATAGTATAGTGTCCATTGTATTGACCTATATATACCCCTCCATACTTCATGAGGGGTGTGGTTTCATTAATTTTGTAATAAGGTATGTGTGTTTCTTCTCTCCTTAAAACCAACACATCTTCCCTTTTCTCCTCACTAATTATACTGGCTTTCTATTTGTTTACTCCTCCCCGACCTCCGGATATTTCTTGTGTAGCTAGTGAGTGATTTCTTTTGTTAACAGTTACATATTATTTATTCATAATTCTTCTTTACATGTTTCTTATATATTGTTAAACACCACCTAGCTTATTTTCATGAAATGATGAGATATTACAGGCATATATAGGTTCAAATTTTATAAGTATAATGATGAAACAATACATGAAATGGAAATACACACTTAATATAAGTACTAGTTGATTTATTGAGATTCTAGTTTGTAAATTATTTTGTATTGAAAGTTAATTACAAGTTTATGTATAAAAAGATCACAAGGACATGGTTTTCACTTGGAAAATTGTTATGGGCTTTTAGAGGACTTAATAGGTGTAAGATATATGATAGAAAACTTGGTAAAAGAATTGTACAAAAGCTCTTAATAAATGGAAGTATAAAACTTGTTTTTATAACAAAAATTGTAAACTATTTTGGTACCTACTGTTTGATTTCGTCAAATAACATATATATTTCATATTTTATTTAATTAGTACTTATCACAAGGATCGTAAGCATATAAGAAACTTGAAAAACCAAGCAATAACGAAGGAGATATGACATTTTTAAGTTTACAATAATTAAATGGATAAAAAGAATTTTATAAGTTTATTTTATAAATATTTACTGTTTCAGATCTGGATATATTAAGAGTGTATTTTATAAAGATATCACTTTTCATGTCGAATCCAAACATGTAAGAAACTCTAAAAAACGGATTTAAATGAAGTGATATTTTATTTTAATGTTTTAAGTTTTAAAAAAGTATTTTTATAAAATAATTTTATAAAATAGGTTACTCGTTACACGAAAGTTACTGTTAGGAAATAATTTTTCCTAAATAGAGCATTTTTATTATGAAGACGTGGACATAGGAATCATCTAAAAACGAAATTAAAACGAAAACGCGGTACAAGTTTAAATTCGATTTAAATAATTAAGTTATAAAAAAGTATTTTATAAACTTTCAATTACTGTTACTGTTTATTCAGAATACCAAACCATATTATAATTTAAAATTTGATTAGACATTTCAAATACGAATCCTATCATATAAAGAACAAGCGAAAAAGGATTAATCATGAGTAAGTTTTGACTTTTTGGAAGGTTACGACTGATATTATTATATAAAAGTAGTTTTATATAATTTTTTAAAAACAATTAGAACTACTGTTCATCAAGGCATAAATATTATAAATATAATATTTTGATATATTTTCTTATAATACGGAGGCATGGATATAATTAACTTGGAAAACGGAAGTTTAATCGATAAAAGATATAAGGTTTATAAAACCGGTATGCACTATTTGTTACTTTTATGTATATTTTTAAAAAACAATTAAACCAATTATATAATATCATTATTTATCATTATTAATATTAAAACTTGTATTATTAACAAACGTGATCATATTGTGAGACGGAAAACGCACTTTATTTTACGGATAATTACAAACACCATTTATTCTAATAAAGTACGATTTAAAAACATTGTTTTGACTCACTACTACAAAAAAGGCTAAAAACACCTCCCTAAAAAGATCGGTTATGTAAAACCCTATGTCTATGATAAAAAAGTAGTAGGAAGGGAATAAATGGAATTAGGTTTTCTTAAAAAAACTAGTTTTCATAATGGAAAATGTATAAAAATTGGTTTTTGGGGTGCAAACCACTCTTTTTAAACAATTAAAGACACTAGTGTGTATGGAACTAATGTCTCTATGGTGTTTTTGTTATGGACTCCATTGTTTTTATAAAATTTACTAGTTTTTTTTATACAATTAAAAGAACCTAGTGTGTAGGTAATAACATGTCTCTATTTGTTTATGTTACAGATACCATTTTATATAAAACAACCTGTCTTGTTTTATGTTAATAATTTGGTGTGCTAAAATATTCTTAACTTTAAAAAACAATTAAAAGCAAACTTGACATATGATTAAAATCATAAGGACTTATCAATATTACTTATTTAGAATTAGTAGTGTGTTGAATTCGTTATAATTATTAATTTGAGTGATTGAGGCTTATACTTTATATTTCTCTATCTTTTCACCGCATAATACGACACACAAAAACCCCCACAGCCCGAACAGTTGGGGGGGGTTTGTGTGTGAGATGTGGTGTTGACGGCTTGCGATCTATGGTATTTAGTATTAGATTGATTTCAACTTTACGTTGGGTTATAGGAGGTTTGTGTGGGGTGGCTGTTGGTTTTTGGCGTTGAAGAGGTATAGGTGGAGGGGTTGTGGGGTGTGGTTAATGTGATTGTTATTTTGGTGAAACATAACAATAGGTTAACATAAAAAAACAAGACAGGTTGTTTTATATAAAAGGGTGTCTGTAACATAACACAAATTAGAGACCATGTTACTTACCTACACACTAGTGTCCTTTAATTGTATAAAAAAAAAACTAGTTATTTTATAAAAAAATGTGTCCATAACAAAAACACATAGAGACATGTTGTTACATACACACCAGTGTCTTTAATTGTTTAAAAAGAGTGGTTTGCACCCTAAAAACTAATTTTTATACAATTTCCATTATGAAAACTAGTTTTTTCAAGAAAACCTAATTCCATTTATTCCCTTCCCACTATTTTTTTGTCATAGAGATAGGGTTTTACATAACCGATCTTTTTAGGAGGGTGTTTTTAGTCTTTTTTGTAGTAGTGTGTCAAAACAATGTTTAAACCGTACTTTATTGAATAAATGTGTTTGTATTTGTATCCGTAAAATAAAGTGTGGTTTTCGTCTCATAATTGATCGTTTGTTAATAATACATGTTTTAATATTATTATTGATTATATAATGATATTATATAATTGGTTTAATTGTTTTTATAAAATAGTGCACAAAAGTAAAAATAGTGCATACGGTTTTATAAACCTTATATCTTTATCGTTTAAACTCCGTTTTTCACGTTATTTATATCCATGGCTCCGTATTAAGAAAATATATCAAAATATTATATTTATAATATTTATGCCCTTGATGAACAGTAGTTCTAATTGTTTTTATAAAATTATATAAAACTACTTTTATATAATTAATCGTCGTAACCTTCCAAAAGTCATAACTTACTCATATTTAATCCGTTTCGCTTGTTCTTTATATGTATGGATTCGTATTTGAAAAGTCTAATCAAATTTTAAATTTATAATATGGTTTGGTACTGTTATGAACAGTAACAGTAAGTGAAAGTTTATAAAAATACTTTTTATAACTTTAATTATTGAAATCGTATTTTAATTGTATCTCGTTCGTTTTAATTCGGTTTTTAGTGATTCCTATGTCCACGTCTTCGTAATAAAAAATGCTCTATTTAGGAAACATTATTTCCTTAACGGTATATGTCGTGTACAGTTAACCTATTTTTATAAATTTACATTTATAAAAATAATTTAACTTTAATACATGTAAATAACATATCACCGTCATTTTAAGGTAATCCGGTTTTAGAGTTTCTTACATGTTTGGATTCGTCATGAAAAGGATATATTTATAAAATATATCCCTTAATATGTCAGATCTGAAACAGTAAATATTTTTATAAAATAACTTTTATAAAAATACTTTTATACATTTAATTATTGTAAACTTAAAAATGTCATATCTCCTTCGTTATTGCTCGGTTTTTCAAGTTTCTTATATGCTTATGATCCTTGTGATAAGTACTAATTAAATAAAACGTAAAATATATATGTTATGTGAAGAAATCAAACAATAGGTACCAAAATAGTTTACATGTTTTTGCTTATTTTAAAACAAAGTATTATACTTCCATTTATTATAGAGTTTTGTTATATTCATTTTACCAAGTTTTTCTATCATTATTCTACACTTGTAAGTCCCTAATAAGCCCGATAACTATTTTCCATGTGAAATCCATGTCATTGTGATCTTTTTATACTAAACTTGTAATTAGCTGTCAATACTAATAATTTACAAACTAAACTCATAAATCAACTAGTACTTATATTAAGTGTGTATTTCCATTTCATGTATTGTTTCATCATTATACTTATAAAATTTGAACCTATATATGCCTTGTAATATCTCATCATTTCATGAAAATAAGCTAGGTGGTGTTTAACATATATAACAAACATGTAAAGTAAGAATTATGAATAAATAAAGAATGTACATGTTAACATAAGAAATCACTAGCTACACAAGAAAGATCCGGAGGTCGGGGAGGATTAAACAAATAGAAAGCCATATTATTAGTGAGAGAAAAGGGAAGATGTGTGTGTTGTAGAGAGAGAAACACACACACCTTATTACACAAATTATGTATCCTCACCCATCCATGGAAGTATGGAGGGGGGTTTATATAGGTCTAGGAACCATTGGGACCACTTTACTATCTAACAGTTATAGTCCCTGTAGTTTCTTGCCTAATGAAAACTAATGTAATTCCGGATATGTCACCATATTTTAAGGCTAACAATCTTCCCCCAATATGTGGACATATGGAATTACTTACAATGTTCCTATCTTGTACAAATACAACATAAATAACGTCTTCCAAAGCGTTTCCAAAGCTGAAGATGTCTTCGAAGTTCTCCTGGTCTTGAAAACTTTGTACTCAAGTTGGATTTTTCATTGTCTTTACTTGTACAGGAACCATTGTAGTATGCATGAACTGGATTAACTTCCCCCAATTCATACAACATGTCTTGAAAGCTTTCTTCATAGACTCTTTTTTGGCGAAGTTTTTGAATCAGCTTCACCCCCAATACCAAACTTCACTATCTTAAGCAGGTTCTGAAACTTTGATGTAGCTCCAACCATCTTCTACTTGTCATCGACGTGCACAGCGGAAATTTGTAGAAGTCAAACCACACCAACGACCACTGCTTCTTGTCATTAGGGCTTGGTGAATATTCGTTCGGGGGTACATGCGAGAAATCAGCAACAATTCTTCTCACATATGCTTAATTACGTCACAAAACATTACTATGTAAAGTACGTCTACACTACTTCTCCTTGGAAGTTGAACCGGGTAACTTCAAAGTCAACTAAGTCCCGGATGTACACATTTTCCCCCATGATGGTTGCGAACTCTCGGAAGCATCATTGTCGTGTACGTCCATATACTCGAGAAGTTCTTGTCATAAAGCACAAATCTTGATTTACAAAAGAATCATTACCATCTTTGACTTCACAAACCGTAGAGGAGTTGAAGCAAGAATCAAGAACATTTGTATAATCAGGTCTTGTGAATGAATGTCATCGAAGGAACTTGATGATTTTGATTAGACTGTGAAGTATCGTTGTCTTGGACAACAAACTAATACCATGTGAGATCCAGTGCTGATTACACTTAACCTTTAAACTCTTGGCTAATTTCAACTCGTATTCTGTCGGATAGTGTTGTAATCACTTGGTGAAGTTAAACCGATTATACCAAACTTGAAAATGAAGTAGAAAGCCCTAAATTTGTTACTTTAATCTTGCACTTGATGTCTGATTGAAGAAAACGGTGCAAGGATTAGATCTTACGTACTCTCATACCCACTCCGAACAGTATAGAGAAGTAATCAACATCTTGAAATTATCCACATCGTCTTTGCGTGTGGACACTGAGTACTACACGTAACTCCTTTAAGTGATAGTTAACCCCCCCACCACCCCCCTAGGTCTGCAACCAACCACCCCTGACTGCTGGAAATAGGTTAATTTCAAGTCTCAATCAAATCGTTGTGCGTTCAAGCCAAGTCTTCAATCGATAGTTGGGTTTAGATAAAGGGGTAG
This sequence comes from Tanacetum coccineum, assembly GCA_026074375.1. Taxonomy (NCBI): domain Eukaryota; kingdom Viridiplantae; phylum Streptophyta; class Magnoliopsida; order Asterales; family Asteraceae; genus Tanacetum; species Tanacetum coccineum. The sequence continues at coordinate 44,754 of BQNB010006204.1, read as the reverse complement.
AAAAATAGAAGGAAGTCTCGATTTTGATGAAAATGAAGTGACGCATTCGTGAAATTAAACCTTCAATCTAAAATGAGGGATACCAAATCACTTCAGTGGATTACTTGTCTCGTAGTCCGAATCTCTAGCCGTTTGTCGTTTTAGTGAATCTTATTCGGATCTTTTGTAGTGTTATGTATCGTGTTTGTTGTGTTGTTGTTATGGATTAAATTCTCGGGGGATTTTACAAGGTCTATGATAAAAACCGATAAAATGAATTTTCGGATTTTACAAAAATCAATAGAGAAACCGAGAGTGATTTGTTTCGGGGAATCAGCGGCGGGAAAATTCCAAAAAAACTGTAAAACTTCAATTCTCATAGAAAATGATTGTTTTTGCCTTCGATAACATCTTAACCGCCTAAAGGTGTTTACAGCGTGATCGTCTCGTTTTTCTCTTCCCGATCTGGAGAGGTCACGGGCCTAAAGCGGGCTGAGGATCAAATGTTATGGCCCGTTTACTGAAACCGTTTTACTCCGAAAAGTTACGCAAGATTGCTTAGAAAAAAATATTTCGTAGGTCCAAAAAATTTTTCGCTCGTTCGAGTTCCACTGTTCGATCAGATCATTCGAAAACTCGTTCGAACAGCAGTTCGATCCACTCGTTCAAAAGCTCGTTCGAACAACTTCGTTCGAACAGCTCGTTCGATCCACTCGTTCGAACAGCTCGTTCGATCCACATACGTTTCGAAACAAACTCGTTATGATAAACTCGATCGATCAATCTCGTTCGATCAACTCGTTCGATCAAACAATCGATCGATCATCTCTGTTCGATCAACTCGTTCGATCTATGAAAATTTTCCGCTCTTCGATCATCGAATATTTTCTCCGCTCGTCGTTCCTTTAGTTCGATGCTCCTAGTTCGATCCCCCTAGTTCGATCACTCCTAGTTCGATCACTCCTAGTTCGATCATTGAAGGGTTCGCTAGTTCGGTTCCAACAGACCAACACTAGTTCGGTTGTTGAAGGTGCTTGCTCGTTCGGTCCAAACCTTGAATATACTCGATCGGTCATTCACCTAACGGTTCACGCAATGACATCAAACACCTGGATAAGCACAATGAATCATTTAAGCCGAATCATTAAGCACAATAGCCGACCATTAAGCACAAAAAAAAAAAAACGGAAATCACCCAAAAACAACACACTCGAATACAATACATTCCCCGGTTAGATCTTGATACAATTGTTAGAATTAAGAAATCACTAGCTAACAAAGGATTGATACGGGAGGTCGAGGAGGATTTGAACAATGTTTAGCCATTTATATTCAGAGAGAAAGGAATATGGGAGATGGGTAGATGTGTGTGGTCTAGAGAGAGAAACTAGAACACACACTCTTTTTCAAAATGAAATCCTCCCCCTCCATGGAAGTATGGAGGGGGTATATATACAGTCAAGAACAATGGACACTATACTGTCTTAACAGTTATTTTTTTTTAGTCCCTTTAGTTCTTGCCTAATGAAAACTAATGTAATTCCGTATATGGTCACCATATTTTAAGGCTGACAGTAACATCTTAAATAGACTTATAGAAGTTAGTGGATTGATGAACACAAGGCTTATCATTAAGCTTTAACCAAGATTCAATCACAAGATTCAAACCCTAATTAGAAAACTCTAATTAAGTTTTCTTGTTAATTAATCTTGTTAAATCACAAACCAAGCTTCCAAAACACTTGAATGATCTTAGATATGAATAATAATAAGTCTTAAACACTTGTATCCTTGCTAGAAATCAAAGATTATGAAAACCCTAGACAATTAAAAGATGCCGTATGTTTTTTAATGAAGAGGAGAGGGTTTTTGTTTTGATTATTTGCTAGTGAATGAAAGAGTGCATGGTTACTTCCTTATATTAAAAGAGTTAGTGCTTAACCTACCTTAAAATAACCATGGTTGAGATGTGGGATTAAGGTACAAGATGTATAAAGCTCTCCCCCTCACTAGGAGCGGAGAAAGATGCATGTATGAGGGGGAAGGGAGTACAATTTGACTTGACAAATTACTAGAAAACTGTTCCAATAGGACCTTGGTTGAGTTATGGAAACATTATTGTGAGGATTATAAAATGTATTAAGTGTGCATGTATACATATCCGGCCCTAATGGATTATGTGATGATAAAATGATTTAGTTTTGTGTATTGGGTATAAATGTTGGTATTTGTTTGAGTATAGATAGGTATAGGTGCTTCCGGGTATGCCCGAATGTAATTTATTGCGAAACGTAAGCGTATTACGTAACCAATAAAAATAAATTATGAAAAGTTATAAATTATACTTTTTTAATCTCATATAACACTTTCTTGATGTAAACTTTTATTTGTTTGGTATCCGTTTACGTTGAATGATGATTTTTAGTTTCGCGATTTAACTATACGATAATAATTAAAAGTAAACGCGCAAAAGCCTAAAAATAAATAATGGAATAAATGAAATCGTAAATGACATGAAAATGAGAATGTTTACAGTCTCCACCCATTAGAAGATGCCTTGTCCTCAAGGCTCAAGTTGCAACACTTGATGAAGGTACGGGTTTAGTGAAGATATGCGGATACTTCTTTTAAAATTGGTCTTTGGGTTCCATGTGGAAATTCTGGACCTCTCCTTGAGTTCCCATCGAATCTTGAAAATTGGGATACAGGCTTTGCTTGAAACGTTGAGACTTCTTGAATCCCATGATCTCTATAGGTTCTTCACATAAAACAAAGTTGTCATCCAATTGGAGCCTTCTAACGGAACGGCTAAATGGTTCGTCAAATAACATTTTCTTCAGGTTGGATATCATGAAATGTATTATGAACTCCGCTCATCTTTAAGGAAGGTCAAGCTTGTAAGCAATGGATCCAACCTTTTAGTACTTTGATTAGGTCAACCATATCTAGGGTTTTAACTTCCCCACGTTTTCCAAAACTTACAACCCCCTTTTCCTAGGTGAAACTTTGAGTTAAACTCTATCCCCAACTTGATACTCCATCGGCTGACGCTTTAAATAGGCGTAACTCTTTTATCGGTCACGAGGTGGCTTGCATTCTAGGCCTTGATCTGACAGACCTTCTCAGTTGTCTCTTGGCATTTTGGCGACCGGTTGAGTTGAACTTGCCACGACCCGGCCCAACAAACAGGTGAACGAGACTGTGCGACGTAACGTGTTCGAAAGGTGTAGCCTTGATGCTTGCACGATAACTGTTGTTGTAGGAAAACTCAACCCAGTGGAAAATGTCTAAACTACAACCATTTCCAAAGTCGATCCCAAGCAAGTAAGCATATCTCGAGAGTTTGGATAGTTCTCTCGCCTTGTCCATAAGTCTGCGTTGGTAGTATTACTTTATATTAAAGTTTGTATCTAATGACTTTAAGTACCTCCAGATATTTGAAGCGAATCTTGGGTTACCGATCACAAATGATCGAGACAGGTATTTTCCATGCATCGTGACTACCTCCTTCAGGATCTTTTCGCTAATTTTCTCTTGGATTCAGTCCTGTCTCATGGGAAAGATTGCCAGACTTAGTAAGTCACGTCAACAATCACCTAATGGTGGTCTTATCATTGCGACGAACTTAGGAGGCTTTGTGACATAATCCATAGTGATTTATCCCATTTTATTGGGGTATCTCGAGTTGTATAACAAAACACGATGGCCTTTGGTGTTTTAGATTTGACTTTGAGTACGTCAACAACATTTGACTAAACAATACTGGTGGCGATCGTCGGCCTTCTTTTGGGACTCCAATATTGCTTTTCAGGTACTGGTACATCTTGTTAGAACCCGGTTGGATGGGAGTATTTTGATTTGTGGGTCTGTGGCATGATCACTGTATGTGTTTAATTACACACAATTTTGCTTTAAAATCAAGTTAAAATCTAACCATAAATGGCACTTAATAAAAAAAAATGCCAAAAATATGCTCGTTTTGCTAACTGTGTTGTGTAGAAAGGATATCTAAGAAAGACGAAAAACGAAGCCAAAAGCGACAAAAACCGGACTCGGAATGGAAAATGTGGAAAAGGTCAAAGTCATGTCAATAGACCAAGTCTGAAAAAGTCAACCAAAGTCAAACCGACAAATCCAAAGCCTCAGTAAGAAAAATATGTTTAGGGAACAAATTGCATAGTCCCTAAAACTTATTTAATGAAGGTTATAAAAGTAATTGATTGCAAGGGTAATTATTGCAAAATGCCCATAGTTTTTAACTACAAGGGCCAAGTCTGCCTTCCTCAATAATTATCATACATACATGGGACCCTGGCATGCAATGCACCTTTATAAACTCTAAAGGGGGTTTATTCTGCCATGTTTCAAAAATTTACCCACAAAGGACTGAAGTTGCAAACACAAGTATAGCCACGAGGGATCTTTTTGTTGTCACATCCCACACTTTCATCAAAATGGTTGGATTTAACTATGTTCTTCTACTGACACCATTGGCACAGCATTTCCATCAATTACGACATTTAAGGGATGGGGAATATGAGTGGAACCACCCACCCCCCCCCCACACCCACTCACCCACCCTTCATCCGTTGACCTTCCACACATCCCTCCAAACCTTTCACAATCCTAAACCCTACCCCTCACATGGGTATGCCAAGTTGGCAATCCAAAAACCCACCAATTCGAATCAAGGGTGTTGATTAATTTGTGTGGGCAGCAAGAAAGATCAAGGGCTATGATTGCTTTGAATTCCCACTCTCATAACAAACATAAGTCGTTTCTGTGTCTACAAAGAAGCACAAGGAAAGAAGACAAGAGACAAAAACCCTAGCTCGTTTTTACTATTTAAGCTGTTGTAAGCCCCTTGAGGCAGAGAGTTAGTTTTTAGTTTTCAGTTAGTTTTTAGTGTGTTGTTTAGCTCAGTTAAAAGTTTTTAACTTAATGTACTTGTATTCTCTTTTTAATGAAAAATTCAGTTTAGTTTTACATTGTGTCTAAGTTACTTATGTTTCTTTAACAACCATATAAGCTTTAAATATAAAGCTCTTTATAATCTGTTTTAAAAAATTATATAAAAAATGTTCTAAGGGGAAAAATCCAAAAGAAAAGAATATAATAGATACTGTTTCGATTAAGCTGTGGATGAATGAGCAGTATGGATGGATTCATTGGTTTCGTAGTTTAGCTGTTATAAGCAAGGGTGGTTTAGAGCTTATTTTGGGTCTAAATATTCATGTTTTGTCATAGGATTAAGGTTTTGATTCCTTTTTAATTTGTTGCTGAAAATAATTACTGTAGCAAGATTAGGTTCGTGTTTTTTATGGATGAGTTTGCTTACTTACTTTTGCTTTTTACTCTTAGTGCTTAAACCTTGATTGTTGTGACTCTGTTCTTTTAAATATTTAGGAATTAACAATTTTTTTTATCTTTAAAAAATTTTAATAATTTTAAGGGGTCGTTTTGGGTAAGCAATAATTGGGTCATTTTGGTTTGGGATTGGGGGGGAGGGACTGGGGGACCTTTAGGGGGGCGTGATGAAAGGGTGGAGGATTGGGGTGTGGAGGGGGGGCATTTATGGGGTGTGGTAAAATTTTTTTCGGGGAGGGTTCGGGGGGGTGGGGTGGATCGGTTGCGGAGGGGGGGGGGTTGGTTTGTGGGTTTGTGAGGTGGGGAGGTCGTTAGAAGAGGGGTAGTAGGTTGTAGGGGGGGGATTTTTGGCGGGGGACGGTGGTGGGGGTGCTTCTAAGGGGGGGGGATTGTTGGGGTGGAGTGGATGTTAGAAACTCCTCCAATCAACCTAGATGGAAGATTTTTTAGGGACCTTATTGGGGGGGGAAAATTGTGGATTAAGGAAAAATTTGCGCCTTTTTAGAACATATTTACAGAAGCCTTTTAATAACAGTGGGTTTTCATGAGCTTACAAAATTTGTGCATAAAGCTCCCACCTTTAAGCCTTTTTCAATCTGTTTTTACTTTATTTTTCATTTTAAGCTTATTTGACAGCTTATTTTGAGCTGTCAAGTTAAGCCCTCTTGTTTTAGCTATATTTGCCCTGGTGCTAAGGGGTTGGTTTTAAGCACACTGATCTAGCTTATTTGTGAACCTTATTTTGAGCTTTTGGTTTTTCCAAAAACCCAATAAGCTCTTTGATAAGCCCCCTTTGTTTCAGACCTTAGGAAGCCCTTTTGATAGCTTATTTTTAAGTTCAAAGTAGGTCCTTGACTGTTTTTGTTTTGTATAGAGTAGGATTTAGCTTATTCTGTTCTGGTTATTTTGTGCTTTTTAACTAATGTATTTGAGTTTTTTCTTGCTTATTAGTTCCCTTTGTTGCTTATGTTAGCTTATTGTGCCCTTTCAATTGCTTATTGTGTGCAAGAAAAAGCAAATTCACCCTAGCAGTACTAACTCCAAAGTTAGTACTACTGAGTGCTTAAGTCAACTTATGGCTTATTGGGCTTCCTTCATTTGCTTACTTTGTTCCTAAAAGTTCTTATTGTTGGTGTGATAAGCTGAGTTTGCTCATTTTCTTATTTTGCTTGCTTATTTTTGTGTTAACAGTCGAAAAGATTTAGCCATTAAGCCTTAAGCTTAATTTAAGTTTCTGTCTGTTTAAGCCTTTTCAGCTTATTTAGTTGTAGATTTTAACTTATTAGTACTTATTTAGGATTAGGATAGACAATCCCTTGTAGCTTATTTATTCAAGTTTTAGCTTATTAGTCCAAAAAGTTCAAAAGAAAGCCACTTTTTGCCTTAAGCTTATTTAGGCAAACTGTCCAAAGAAAAAGCCCTTTTTCAGCTTATTTATAAGAATTTTCAAAAAGTCGTAGTTATGAAAATTGTTAAGCTCAAGGAGCTTAACAAGTTTGTTTGAAAAAGTTTTTGTAAAAAAAAAAGGGAGATAAGGGGAAACCCGGGTGAGCAAGACTCGAACCCGGGTCTCAACCCTCAATACACCCCTCTTTTATAACAAGTCTTACCGCTGTGCCCTTGGGACTTCTACGTTAGAAGCCCAAGTGGTTTAGTATTTAACCTAGTTTTACCCCTAATAGCTATAAGCTGTTTCCAGCTTATATTCGGCTTATTTATAAGCCGAATTTTGGGTTTCTTATTTTTGGACCATTTCTGGACCGGTGAGTTGAACGTGCCCAACCTCGGCCCAACAAACAGGTGAACGACACTTTCAACCGTAAAGTGCCTCAAAAGGTGCAGCCTTGATGCTAGCGTGATAACTGTTATTGTAAGAAAACTCAACTAGTGGCAAATGTCTAACCCAACCATTTCCAAAGTCGATCACACAAGCACGTACATATCCTTGAGAGTTTGGATAGTTCTCTTGCTTTGTCCACCAGTCTGTGGATGGCACGCAATACTCATATCCATGTTAGTACCCAAGGCCTTCTGAAGTGATCTCCAGAAATTTGATGCGAACCTAGGGTCACGATCACAAATGATCGAGACAGGTATTCCATGCCTCGTGACTACCTCCTTCAGGTACATTCTCGCTAATTTCTCCATGGAATCCGTCTCTCTCATTGGTGTAAAGATTGCAGACTTAGTAAGTCGGTGCACAATCACCCAAATGGTGTCATATCCTTGCGATGACTTAGGAAGCTTTGTGACAAAATCCATAGTGATATTATCCCACTTCCATTGGGGTATCTCGGGTTGTACTAACAAACTCGATGGCCTTTGGTGTTCAGCTTTGACTTTAGCACACGTCAAACATTTTCTAACATAGGTGGCGATGTCGGCCTTCATATTGGGCCACCAATATAGCTTTTTCATGTCCTGGTACATCTTGTCAGAACCCGGATGGATGGAGTATTTTGATTTGTGGGACTCGTGCATGATCACAGTCCTCAAGTCACCATAACATGGCAACCAACTCCTGCCGTTTAAGCATAAGGTTCCGTCAGCGTGGGGTTCCAACTTTTCCTTCGGTATATCCTTCCTGATCATACCACCTACATCTTCGTTCTTGAGATTCTCTGGTTTCTGTGCTTCGGTCTGAGCATTCAAGATTTGTTTGGGAAGATCCAAACCAATAGTCATCACTAAGGCTCGGACTCTTAATGGTTTAATTCGCTCTTTCCTGCTCAAAGCATCAGCAACAACATTTGCTTTCCCCGGGTGATAACGAATCTCACAATCGTAATCACTGAGCAACTCTAACCAACGACGTTGCCTCATATTCAACTCCTTTTGGTCAAGTATGTGTTGTAGACTCTTATGATCTGTGAACACCGTACACTTGGTTCCATACAAGTAGTGCCTCCAAATCTTTAGAGCAAACACCACTGCACCAAGTTCCAAATCATGGGTAGTATAATTTTTCTCATGAATCTTCAGCTGTCGTGATGCATAAGCAATCACCTTCTCGTTTTGCATCAATACCGCACCCAATCCTTTATGTGACGCATCACAATAAACAATAAAGTTCTTAGCTCCTTGAGGGAGAGCTAAGATAGGTGTGCTACATAACTTATTTTTCAATGTCTGGAAAGCTGCTTCTTGCTTGTCACCCCATTCAAAGGCGACTTTCTTCTGAGTGAGTTTGGTCATTGGCTTAGCGATTTTTGAAAATCCTTCAATGAATCTTCGGTAGTAACCGGCAAGACCTAAAGATTGACGTATCTTCGTCAGAGTCTTAGAAGATGCTCAATCTTTTATAGATTCGATCTTGGCGAGATCCACGTGAATGCCTTGACTGTCAATCACGTGGCCGAGAAATTGTACCTTGGGAATCCAAAATTCACATTTAGAGAATTTAGCATACGATTCTTTCTTTCATAATAACTCCAAAATAACTATTAAGATGTTTCTTCATGTTCATTTGAATAAATTAATATAATAGCGTCAATAAAGTGACAATCACAAACTTATCTAAATATTGTTTCCACACCCGATTCATGAGATCCATAAATACTGTCGATGCGTTCGTCAAATCAAATGGCGTATCTTGGAACTCGTAATGACCATACTGAGTTATGAATGCCGTCTTTGGAATATCCTCTTCACGAACTCGAGTGATGCCTAGATGATCAACCTATCTCAATATAAACTTAGACTAAACACTAATAAACTAGGTAATCCTTGTAGTTGATCAAATTAATCGTCGATCCTTGGGAGTGGATAACGATTCTTTACCGTCGGCTTGTTTAATTCTCAATAGTCGATGCACATTCGAAATGATCCATCCTTCTTTTTGACAACAAGACCGGAGCTCCCCAAGGTGAGGAACTGGGTCTTATGAAGCCCTTATCAGAAATTTCCTTCAGTTGATTTGACAATTCTTTCATCTCGAATGATGCTAATTGATATAGGTGCAGCACCAGGTATCAAATCGATTCGAAATTTCACTTGTCGGCTGAGTGGATATACCCGACAAGTCCCTCGAGTGAAATTACTATCAAAAAATTCAAATGATTGTATGTCTTCACGTTGCTTCTCCTGTATGAAAATGTCTTTTCTTCGCCTCCATATATGAAATATGTGCCAAAAAGACATGGCATCCATTTTAGCAAGTAACCCTTTGGGTTGGTACATAAACGCGATGATGTTTTAATCGGGACTTGTGTTTTCGTTGTCGCTTCCGTCACCATGAACAATTAATGTTTCATTTCCCCATGGAATACGAACGATCTTCTCGGCATAAGCTATCATGGCATGATATTTTGACAAGCAATCCATACCAATTATGATGTTGAAACTACCAAGTTATATAGGCATTAGGTTGATGTTGAATGGATGATTTAGTAAATTCTCTAATGGCAAGCAAATTTTATAGCGAATTGTCCAAGCGTCCTAGTGATGTGTCTCGGCTTTCGACTTATGAATTTGGTATAAAATTGAGATGTCTAATATTATAGTAAGATGGGAGTAAAGTCTGCTAGTTTTGCTATGGTTACTAATTAGATTTCCCAAAGTAAACGTGTTTCACGAATACGCATACAAAACTTTTTTTTTAGGGTGTAAGTAAAAGTGGATTTATTGACAAATGTTACATGGTGACTACTCTCAGCATGGCATAGTCCTTCCTGAATTATACATAGGTGATCAGGCTATGTATATTTGAGGGCTAACGATGCGATGCTCATTTTCGTCAAAATTGTGTTATGTATAAAGAAGTATCAAAGAGTTTTATAAGATGACATAATGATTCACAAGGTGGATGCAAGGATTGGTTGATGATGATGAAAATAGAAATGGTTTGTGAGAAATCGTATATGGTTGTCAAGATGATAGCTAATGCGACTTATGCAGTTGATAATAAAATAATTTATGTGATGAGAAATAGTTTCATAAGGTAAGAACAAGAGACTTCATAAAGTGATATTAACATAGTTTTTAAGATGATTGTAAAATAGTATATAAGATGTCAAGAAGGTAATTTATAAGGTATTTGTGAAATGATTGAGAATAGTTATATAAAATGTTAGTTTATTGAACGATTGGTAAGATAATTTTATCAACGATAGTAAGATGGTTATAAAAATGTTAGTTTAACAATCGAAAGCAAGTAGTATTGTTAATTGACATCGACATTTGTTTTAGACAATACTAAAAATATTCATGAGGTGGGTACAAATAAAACTTCGAAGGAATCCACGTATCAGATTCAAAATGTAATATAAGGATTAATGTTGTGATAAAAAGTTGTTTACGAATTTGTAACAAAATAGTTTAAAAAAAATTGCCCCATGAAAACAGTTTATGAGTGACAACGAAGTTGTTTATTGTGTGGCAGTGATACGTTTCATAAAATCATAATGTTTTAGTAAGCGGTTTGCATGGATAAATAGAGAGTTGACATAAAATTAACGAATTTTTTCATTATACCCAATAATTTGATAGATAATTGGTTCATTGTTTCTTCCCACCAAAAGCTACATGTTTTTCCTATAATACTAAAAATCTCCAATACAACACTAGATACATAAATCCATGAAGCCAGATATCTATGAGTGTCGTCCGATACTAACTGGTTACTAGCTCCTTGAGTTCCTAAAGGACCTCTCGGTCCTTACGCTGGGACTCTTGAACCGCAGCCAACTGCTGCTCAATCTTAACACGACTTGCCTCCACGGTTACGGAGTATCTTCTCGATTAGCCTCTGTAGTCTTAATCCTATCACGCAAGAACATTTTCTTCTGCGCTCAAGCAATATCTGCCCTACAATCTCAGAGCTCATCACTCCTCCTGTATGGGCACTCCTAGAAAATGCTCTTGTATGCCCCGTATAGCCTCCCCGTTTGGGCTTATGTCCTCTCACAATGACCGCTGCAGAAAAGCAACTGCATCGTCAGCTCTGGGTGAAGATATCTACCTCGTATATCGATCGGAGTCTCCCAGAGATTCTCCTCAGCAGAGACGGGAATAGTAGATGCAGCCATAACCTGCACAAGCAAAAGTTTATATAAATCGTCTTTATATGAAACCATGCAGGATGCGTGCACTATGAAAGGTACACATGATGTACGATGATGCATGGTGAATGAATATGCACACATGGCAGTGATGAAAATGCGACATGGCGAAATGGAATGCATCATGGTATGAATGGACGATGGTATGAATGATTGGTGGTATACATGAATGATGTTATGAATGAATGATGGTATATATCATATAAGATAGATTAATGTTTAGGACATACGAGTTTATAGTATACTTTGTCTTTAAGAATGTTCTAGTATTTATATAATAACTCTTATATAAATAAGTGTAAAATATACGCAAGGCAGTGTAAGTATATATATATATATATATATATATATATAATATATATATATATATATATATATATAGTATATATAAATACTATATAAAATATAATATATATAATATATATAATAAGTATATATATACTTACACTGCCTTACGTATATTTTACACTTATTTATATCAGAGTTATTATATAAATACTAGAACATTCTTAAAGACAAGGTATACTATAAACTCGTATGTCCTAAACATTAATCTATCTTATATGATATATACCATCATTCATTCATAACATCATTCATGTATACCACCAATCATTCATACCATCGTCCATTCATACCATGATGCATTCCATTTCGCCATGTCGCATTTTCATCACTGCCATGTGTGCATATTCATTCACCATGCATCATCGTACATCATGTGTACCTTTCATAGTGCACGCATCCTGCATGGTTTCATATAAAGACGATTTATATAAACTTTTGCTTGTGCAGGTTATGGGTGCATCTAATATTCCCGTCTCTGCTGAGGAGAATCTTGGGGACTCGATCGATATACGGGTAGATATCATTCACCCAGAGCCTGTCGCTGTAGTTGCTTTTCCTGCAGCGGCCATTGTGAGGACATAAGCCCAACACGGGGAGGCTATACGAGGCATACATAGCATTTAGTAGATGCCCAGACAGAGGAGCTGACGGCTCTGAGATAGTAGGGCGAAAAGATTTGCTGAGGCAGAAAATGCTTCATTGCGTGCTAGGATTAAGACTACAGAGGCAATCGAGAAGATTACTCGTAACCGTGAGAGACAGGCTCGTGTTAAGATTGAGCAGCAGTTGGCTGCGGTTCAAGAGTCCCAGCGTCAGGACCGAGAGGACTTTAGGAAACTCAAGGAGCTCGTAACCAGTCAGTTCGGACGGCACTCATAGATATCTTGCTTCATGATTTATGTACTAGCTTGTATTGGAGATTTTTAGTATTAAGAAAACATGTAGTCTTTTGGTGGGAAGAAACAATGAACCCAATTATCTATCAAATTATGGTATTATGAAAACTTCGTCAATTTTATTTCAACTCTCTATTATCCATGCAAACCGCTTACTAAAACATTATGATTTTATGAAACGTATCACTGTCACACAATAAACTATTTCGTTGTCTCTTATAAACTGTTTCATGGGCAATTTTTTTTAAAACTATTTTGTTATAGATTCGTAAACAATTTGTTATCACAACATATACTCCTTACTATTACATTATGAACTGACACGTGATTCCTTCGAAGTTTATTTTGATACCACCTCATGAATAATTTTAGTATTGTCTCATAAACAAAGTCGATGTCATTAACAAACTACCTTGCTATCGATTGATAAACTATCATTTTATAAACCATCTTACTATCGTTGATAAATTATCTTACCAATCGTTCAATAAACTAACATTTTATAAACTATTCTCAATCATTTCACAAATACCTTATAAATTACCTTCTTGACATCTTATATACTATTTTACAATCATCTTAAAAACTACGTTAATATCACTTTATGAAGTATCTTGTTCTTACCTTATGAAACCGTTTCTCATCACATAAATTATTTTATTATCAACTCATAAGTCATTTAGCTATCATCTTGAAAACCATCATACGATTTCTCACAAACCATTTTATTTTCATCCTATCAACAACCTTGCATCCACCATTTAACATTTTTGTCATCTTATATAACTCTTTGATACTTCTTTATACATCACACCATTTTGACAAAATGACATCGCATCGTTAGGCCCTCAAATAAACATAGCCTGATCACCTATGTAAAATCAGGAAGGATATCCAGCAGAAGTAGTCACCATGTAACATTTGTCAATAAATCCACTTTTACTTACACCCTAAAAAAAAGTTTTGTGTGCGTATTCGTAAAACGCGTTTACTTTGGGAAATCGAATTAGTAACCATAGCAACTGAGCAGACCTTTACTCCATCTTACTATAAAATTGACATCATTTTATACTAAATCCTAAGTCAAAAAGCCAAGACACATCACTAGTCGACCTAGGACAATTCGCTATTAAATTTGCTCGCCATTAGAGAATTTACTAAATCATCCATTCAACATCAACCTAATGCCCATATAACTTTGTAGTTTCAACGTCATAATTGGTATGGATTGCTTGTCAAAATATCATGCCATGATAGCTTATGCCGAGAAGATCGTTCGTATTCCATGGGGAAATGAAACATTTATTGTTCGTAGTGACGGAAGCGACAACGAACACAAGTCCCGATTAAACATCATCTCGTGTACCAAACCCAAAGGTACTTGCTAAAAGGATGCCATGTCTTTTTGGCACATATTACCATAAAGGAGGCCGAAGACAATTCAAAGGAGAAGCAACGTGAAGACATACCAATCATTTGAGATTTTTTGAAGTATTTCCTGAGGACTTGTCGGGTATTCCACCAGCCCGACAAGTGAAGTTTCGAATCGATTTGATACCTGGTGCTGCACCTATAGCACGGACGCCTTATCAATTAGCACCATCCGAGATGAAAGAATTGTCGAATCAACTGAAGGAAATTTTTGACAAGGGCTTCATAAGACCCAGTTCCTCACCTTGGAAAGCTCCGGTCTTGTTGTCAAAAAGAAGGACGGATCATTTCGAATGTGCATCGACTATTGAGAATTAAACAAGCTGACGGTAAAGAATCGTTATCCACTCCCAAGGATCGACGATTAATTTGATCAACTACAAGGATCCATCCTCTCCCAAGGATTGATGATTTGTTTGATCAACTACAAGGATCCAGTGTTTATTCGAAGATAGACTTGCGATTGGGTTATCATCAGCTTTAAGTACGTGAAGAAGATATTTCGAAGATGGCATTTAGGACTCGGTATGGTCATTACGAGTTCCAAGTGATGTCGTTTGGTTTGACAAATTCACCTGCAGTATTCATGGACCTCATGAACTGAGTGTGCAAACCATACTTGGATAAGTTTGTAATTGTCTTTATCGACAATATACTAATTTATTCAAAGAACAAGAAGGAACATCAAGAGCATCTTAAGGCAATTCTAAAATTGCTTAATAAGGAGGAGTTGTACGCTAAATTCTCTAAATGTGAATTTTAGATTCCTAAGGTATAATTTCTCGGCCACTTGATTGATAGTCAAGGCATTCACGTGGATCCCGCCAAGATCGAATCCATAAAAGATTGGGCATCTCCTAACTCCAACGAATATTCGTCAATTTTTAGGTCTTGCTGGTTACTACCAAAGATTCATTAAAGGATTTTCAAAAATCGCTAAGCCGATGACCAAACTCACTCAGAAGAAAGTCGCCTTTGAATGGGGTGACAAGCAAGAAGCAGCTTTTCAGACATTAAAGCATAAGTTGTGTAGCGCACCCATTTTAGCTCTCTCTCAAGGAGCTAAGAAATGTATTGTTTATTGCGATGCATCACATAAAGGATTAGGTGCGGTATTGATGCAAAACGAGAAGGTGATTGCTTATGCATTACGACAGCTGAAGATTCATGAGAAAAATTATACTACTCATGATTTGAAACTTGGTGCAGTGGTGCTTGCTCTAAAGATTTGGAGGCACTACTTGTATGGAACCAAGTGTACGGTGTTCACAGATCATAAGAGTCTACAATACATACTTGACCAAAAGGAGTTAAATATGAGGCAACGTCGTTGGTTAGAGTTGCTCAGTGATTACGATTGTGAGATTCGTTATCACCCGGGGAATGCAAATGTTGTTGTTGATGCTTTGAGCAGGAAAGAGAGAATTAAACCATTAAGAGTCTGAGCCTTAGTGATGACTATTAGTTTAGATCTTCCTAAACAAATCTTAAATGCTCAAACCGAAGCACAAAAACTAGAGAATCTCAAGAACGAAGATGTGGGTGGTATGATCAGGAAGGATATTCCGAAGGAAAAGTTAGAACCCCGCGCTGACGGAACCTTATGCTTAAACGGTAGGAGTTGGTTGCCATGTTATGGTGACTTGAGGACTGTGATCATGCACGAGTCCCACAAATCAAAATACTCCATCCATCCGGGTTCTGACAAGATGTACCAAGACATGAAGAAGCTATATTGGTGGCCCAATATGAAAGCCGACATCGCCACCTATGTTAGCAAATGTTTGACATGTACTAGGGTCAAGGCCGAACACCAAAGGCCATCGGGTTTGTTGGTACAACCTGAGATACCCCAATGGAAGTGGGATAACATCATAATGGATTTTGTCACGGGACTAACTGGGTGACTAGCTAACTAAAGGGAAGGACTAACTAGGTAAAACTCTTAACAGACAAAGGGCTAACCTAGTTAACAAAGAAATTAGAAAATTACATAAATGGTCCCTGAATACCCACCCCGACAACAAACTAAGTCCAATAAGGCCCGAATTAAGTTGAGATTTGAAAAGTGCTTATTATAAAAAACTTAAAAGAGCAAAGTTGTAAAGGAAGCTAGTGGGAACAAAATTAATAAAAGATACTTGGGTTGAAAATCACAAATAAGCTCAATAAGAGCTTATTTTTAAGCTGACCTCAGAAAGGAGGGCTTAACCATTGGTTTTAGAAAATAAGCTATAAAAAGCTCAAAATTAGTTCAAAATGTAAAAGGAAAGAAGTTCTAATGAGATTATGATATGCTTAATCTATAAATGTGAAAAGAAAAAAAGGGCCCCTTAAAAAAATTTTAAGCTACTGAAATTGATCATGAACTAAGCAAACTCAGAAAACAAAAGCAATAAGCAAAAATCCAAATAAGCTAAAATACTCAAAAAGAAAATCTAGACTTTAAGCTACTGAAAACTTATAAAAACTATTATTAATCTAAACTATTAAGCTATAAATTTCTAACCACCTAAGCGAGGATTCAAAAATTAAATAAGCTAAAATTACGTAACCTACTATTATGGGGCTTTTTTTCAGTATTTTTTGGCTTTTTTGACAGCTAATTTAAAGCTAGGAAATAAGCTACAAAATGGAAATAAAGTATTGATCTAACTTAAGCTATTAGAAAACTAATCTATAACCTAAGCTAAGTCCTAAACTCCTATAAACTCTAGCTTAATTTTGATCTTAAAAAAAATCAGCAGTACCTTCACTAAGGTACTGCTGATGCACTTGACACTTAACCACAAAGAGCCAATGCAGCTACAAGCTAGGACCACACTTACACTAAACACACTCAAATGAGTGTTTTAAGCTTAGGTATGAGCATACACAAGCCTAAAGTCACTAGAACCTAAATAAGCCAACTAAGTCTAAGCCTAAAAGTGTCCTGGTGCTGGCAAATCCTTATAAGTCATAATTTCTTTGAAAACACAAACTATATTTTGAAACCTTTTTAAAAACTTGTTATAAAATAAAACTCAGCTGACCAAAGTGTTTTGCCCAAATTTGATTGACTTTTTTGTGGTCAAATGAGCTTAAACCAAACACTCCTTTACTGGCAGACAGATTTGAGAAAATTTATTAAATTGAAATCTACTTATTAAAACTACAAAACCAGATAACTAGGAGCTTATAACAACTGGATTAAACACAAATTAACAACTGATTAAGCTAGAATCTATGATCTAAGATATTATACTACTATTTTTGGATTTTTTATAGATTTTATTGACAGAATTGAAAACTAAGATCTATGACCTTTTAAGCAAAAACAGATTCAAGTTAATGATTATTAAGCTAAAATATGATAACTAAAAGTACAAATAAGCAGACACAATAAGCAAATAAGCAATTAAGAGTATATTATGACTAGTTAAGCTAAATTATGAAAATTCAAAAGAAATTTTAAAAAGGAAACTTACATTACTTCTAGCTAAACAAGAAGTCCAATTCATGGCATCTACAATCTCCTATAGCTTATTAAATAAGCTAAGGTATAAGTCCATGGGACCTTCTTTTATAGAATCCCCTTTCCATAAGCTAAAAATTAAAATGCAAAGGTAATAAAGGTTTTAAAGCTATTATTGAAATTACAGTATGATTTAAGACTAGTTTGAGCTCTAAACATGAGCTTATATATCCTCATTGAAGAGGCTGAATTGGGCTATAAAACTTATTGAGGTTTTAATGAGTAAAAGTGAGAAAATTTAGAATGGAAATGAGATCTATGACAATTTAAAAACTAACTTTTTATAAATACTAACTGAATTACATTACTCCTTAAAAGGAAATTACAAACTGATTAAAATGAAATTACAATAAGCAAAAATTTAAGCTACTTAAAAAAACTAGAAAAGAGAAAGATACGGCTGGTTTGATAGTGAGGGCTTATATAGCCACTGATGAAGCTTCTAGTCCCTCCTTGCCCATTGCTCTACCTTCTTTTAATCAGCACCACACGATTTTCCCTCAATCATTGGATCGTCATAATGGTTCGTTAGATCACATGGTAGTCACAAACTGATGCCAAGCTGGCAATCCTTGATGTGACACCTTGTGCTACTTATGTGAGTAGATTAGCACAAAAACCCACTATTATTTGTGCTTTCACCATGGCTGACGTGGCCTTAATTGAGTGTGAGCTTCATAATTCCTTTGATTTGACTGAAAATCTCATTCATCTCCCTATCATTGTGCTAACAAGCTTCTGAATTGACCATTTAACCCCTTTATTGACGTTTGCCCCTTGATTTTACACCCATGTAGTTGATTTGCAAAGACGGATGAAAATAGTAAAAGAAAGTCCTTCGCGCCTTTTACAACTGAAAACGGTTAACTATTTTTAAAAAAATTTGGACAAAATGCAATTTCTGTCGCCTCTCTTGGTATTTAATCAAAGTATAGTAAAAAATCAACTTTTTGAAAATAGCAACTTTCAGTCCTAGAGGTTTATAGAAAAAGTTACTGGGCAAATGGCTTTGGGCTTATTACTCCGGTGAGCCCATTTAGGGTTGGGACTATATTTGAATATTTATATGAGAGTTAGGGACAAAAGTGAAATAAATTTTAGGGATTTGTCTTTTATTAGTTGACATTTGTTTGAACCACTTTGACACTAGCTTTGACTGCGGTTTTGACTTTCTCTTCCGGGCTTTGAATCATTGCTTCTTTTTTTACTCTTTCTGATTCTCGTTGTCCGTGCTTGCCCGTTATTGAACTGTTTTCCCTTGTGATATTTTGATAATATCCGTACCTGCACACACAAAACACAAATACAAGCACATTTTTGCCATTTTTGGTCTGTTTTGTGTTTAATTGGGTTATTTTAGGTACAAATGGATATGCGTATTCTACACTTATCAAAATTCCCCAAACTAAACGATTGTGTGTCCTCACGCAATATCACATGCCTTATAACCAAATACCTCGAAACGTCCCCAAAACCTGAAACCATTGCCAAGTAGCAAAGATTTTATAAGAGATCACAAGTATAATAAAACACCCGATTTCCTATTTTCAAATGATTTTTTCTCTTTTTAATGAATTTTCTTGATAACTAACAACCTAACTACATACATATTTGTATTGACATAATGTATTGTTTTCATTACCTTATAGGTAACTTTTAGATCATAGAACAAAAAGCACAATAAGTGTCTAAAAGATGAACTTCATCCTCCCTGAATTTTTCACCTTATCCCATGCTAAGCTAAAAAACAAGATCATTGGTCAATTACAATGTCATGAACACTAACACTACTCATAAATATTAATTGTGTAACTTACTTTCCTCCCGCAAATCCTACTTTTGGATCTCAAGATTTACTTAAGTCATATACCCAAGGCTCATTAAGACTTTTGTTTCGATACTTATTAATTCCAAAAAAAGAGTGTAATGGTTAAGAACGCTATAATTAGCTCCTAGCCCTATTTCAAGAGATCAAAAATGTTATCAAGATTAAAGATCCACATCGAGGCAACCAAGAAGTTGGCTTTTATTAGGCTACTTAAAGCAAGACACATTCATGTCAAATACCCTAAGGCTCCTTTAAACATGAAAGGAACCAATCTTATTTGCACCATATAACCCTTAGGCTCTTACGGCAACAAAGTAAGAACAAAAAATTAAGCAACATATTAAACCACATCCTTTAGGAAGCTACAACATTCGGAGCCACGCCTCCGACAAATGTAGCAAACATATTTCGACTTTCGGTAACTTCCCACGGACCTTTTAGAAGGCTGTAACCATCGGTTGTTGAGCCGCAAGATACAGCAGATTTTATCAGTCTCGGATTATTATTGAATTCCTACTTATTCCATATACCCTAAGGCTCTTAAGGAATAAGCAAAATAGTCTTATATGAACATAAATAATTTCAAATTAAGTATTCCTGATTTGTACTCAATCCTAATCACAAAGGAACTAAAGAAAACTTCTATAAGCTAAATATTAACCAAAATAAAGACAACACTATTTATTAAACATTTATATAATGTGAAACAAGCTAATGGGAGAAAAAAGCCACAATTAACACTTATGATCATGAAAAGAAAACCAACTATTCAATGTTTAATGTCATGACTTATAAATAACACTATCATTTCTCATTATACCGCAATTAAAATCTCTAAAGAGAGAAATTTGCGAACACTTCGCTATATAAATTCCAACCCTCGGCATATTTTAAAATCTACTTGAGATTAGCACAAGCCTTTCATTTTACTAATGAATTCAAGACTAAGCATGTTAAAGTCTACAATGAGACAGCACAAACTATCATCATTTAATTGTAAGGGCGAAACAAACTCTACACGATCAATCGGGTCAAAAATACTTCAAATTCTTTACCACGGAAAACCTACGATATGTGTCGTAACCCTTTATTTTAAAGGATAACTTAAAATTTTTAAATTTTTTAAATTTTTTTTAAAATTAAAATTTTTTGCTATTTTTGTGGGGAAAAACGGGTACGTGAGAACAAAACAAATAAGCAATGTAACAATGACAAATCGATAGATTCCCTTCCCAAAACTAAAACGCTAACATTGTCCTCAATGTTTAAAGTCCGAGGTCTCTATCTACCCTAACAAAAATCTAAGCCGTTTATGAGGTATGCAAAGATAAACGCGAATCGATAAGATGAAAGGATATCGGATCTCCCCAAACTAATTTTACACAAAGGATGAGAAGCTCGAGTAGAACGGGACAAATCAACCGGAACCACTAGAGGCTGCATAGAATTTGTTGTTCGATCACAACAACCAAGCAACAAAAAACCATCGAGAATCGGAAAAGAGTACAACTCTCTCAACACAACACATTAGATAAAATAGAAAGAAAATAGAAAGGGAAAGCATGGGTGAACTCCATGAAGCGCTTGTTTTGATCACCGAGTCGCAAGCTCGACTCGATCCCCTGAATTATAGTTTCCCTAGGGAAAGGTCTGAGATACACCCGGGAGAACCAATGGTGGTGGTAGCCCCCCATATTATTGGCTTAAGACGGTGGCAAATGACTTTAAATCGAACCATAAGACATGAGTACAACTTGGCAGTGCCATAAGGATAAACATCAGTTATTGCGAAAGGTCCGGACCCATCGGGATTTTTGAGCTTTCCGGAGAAAATCATTTATCGGGGAGTTTGAAAAGCAAGACTTGATCACCAACATTGAAGATTCGGTTCTTTATCTTAGAATCGTGTAGTTTCTTTGTCTTCTCCTTGTAGATTAGTGAATTCTCATAAGCTTGGTCACGAAGCTCGCTAAGTTCATTGAGTTGAAGCTTTCAATGGTCGCCCGCGGTCTTTAAATCGAAGTTGGCATGCTTAAGATCCCAATATGCTTTGTGTTCTAGTTCGACGGGTAAGTGACACACTTTTCCATAAACTAACTTGTACGGAGTGCATCCAATTGGAGTTTTGTAAGCGGTCCTAAAAGACCCATATGCACGTTTACGTTAATTGTTGATTTTTAGTTTACGCGATTTTACTATATAATGAGAATTAAAAGTAAATGCGTAGGAAAAAAATAATTATTAAAATAGATGACGTCGTAAATGACCTAAAAATACGGAATGTTACAGACACTATATTTTGACATGACTCTTGCAAACTTATCGTTACAAAAATGGGTCCCTCGATCGCTTATGATTGCTCTAGGAGCACCGAATCGGGAGAGGGGATTTTAAGAACTTAACAACTACTCGAGCATCGTTGGTGGGGAGCGCTTTCGCTTCAACCCATTTGGAAAGATAATCAACGGCTACCAGAATATATTTGTTTCCTCTAAATGACGGAAAAGGTCCCATAAAATCGATACCCCATACATCGAAAATTTCACAAACTTGGATTGCATTTTGAGGCATCTCATCACGATGAGAGATTTTGCCTTGTCTTTGACATGCATCATAAGATTTGATCAATTCGTAGGCATCCTTATAAATTGTAGGCCAAAAGAATCCGGCGTCAAATACTTTCTGGGCTGTGATGTTGGCACTGTGATGGCCCCCGGTGGGTCCTTCATGACAAGCCTTGAGAATTTCAAGAGCTTCTTGGCCAAATACACATCTACGGTTGATTTGATCCGCACATGTACGAAAGAGATAGGGATCATCCCAAAACTAATGCTTCACATCCTTGAAAAACTTCCTCTTTTGTTGACTCGTCATTCCTTTGACTAGAAATTTCCCCGCGTGGTAGTTTGCGATATCGGCAAACCACGAGGTACTTTGATAAGAATTCACAGCCTTTAAAGTTTCAAGAGGGAAAGTCTCGGTAATCTCTTTTGGATCAAAAACATTTTTGTAAGGGTTTTCAAGACGAGAGGTGATCGGCTGCATAGTTTTCAGCTCCATTGGTATCAATTACTGAAAAATCGAATTCTTAAAGAAGTAAGATCCATCTAAAAAACCTTGCTTTGGCGTCTTTCTTGTTGAAGAGATATTTCAATGCGGAGTGGTCCGTGTAAACAACACTTTTGTTCATGATTAGATATGATCGAAACTTCTCGAAAGCATAAACAACTGCAAGCATTTCTTTCTCGGTTGTTGTGTAATTAGTTTCTGCTTCAGTCATTGTCTTACTTGCATAATGAATAGGTCGGAAATGCTTCTCAATCCTTTGTCCTAGAACCGCACCGATTGCTGATTCGTTGACGGTATACACTTAAAATATCTCAAATGCAAATCTCAACCAAATGCCCTTAACCAAGGCAAAAGTTCAAAATCTAAATGTTTGAAAGGCTAAAATGCAATCTTCCGAGAAAATAAAAGGAGTGTTCTTCTCTAAGAGATGGGTCATGGGTCGAGAGATTTTGGAAAAGTCTTTGATAAATCTTTGATAGAATCCAGCATGCCCGAGAAAACTTCTAATTCCTTTAACGGTCGTTGGGTGAGGAAGCTTAGAAATTACATCAACTTTAGCCTTATCGACTTCAATTCCTTTTCTAGAGATCTTATGTCCTAAAACAATGCCTTCTTTAACCATGAAATGGCTCTTTTCCCAATTTAGTGCTAATTTGGTGTCTTCACACCGTTTGAGCATTTTGTCTAAATTAGCAAGGCACGAGGAAAAAGAATCTCCGAAAACTGAAAAATCGTCCATAAAAACCTCCATTGTTTTTTCTATCATGTCATGAAAAATGGCCATCATACAACGTTGAAAAGTTCTGGGTGCATTGCACAAACCGAATGGCATACGACGGTACGCGAAAGTTCCGTATGGGCACGTAAAAGTAGTTTTCTCTTGATCTTTAGGATCAATTGGGATTTGAAAATACCCTAAAAAACCATCTAAGAAACAATAAAATTCATTGCCGGCTAATCGCTCTAACATTTGGTCCATGAATGGTAACGGAAAATGGTCTTTACAAGTTGCTTCGTTCAACTTTCGATAGTCGATGCAAACTCTCCATCTCCATGACTAATTTGTGGACCAATTCAATTTTCATTCGTTCTGGACAACGGTCATTACCACCTTATTTAGAAAAAATGGGACCAGACTAACCCATAGACTATCGAGTCGTTAAACAACTCCTGCGTCTAGAAGTTTTTCTACTTCTGTCTTTGATGACGTCGATGGATTTTAGGGTTAAAACCTCCTTTTGATGTTGGATGAACGGTTCGTAATCATCTTCTAAAAGGATTTTGTAAGACAAAACTCTGGATCTATGCCTCGGATATCAGAAAGTTTCCAAGCAATTGGCTTTTTTTGGTTTTTGAGAACGTTAATGAGTGAGGTCTTTTCATTCTTGGCTTAAATCTTTTGAAAATTATGATCTGAAAGCTTTGCTTTTAGACTATTCTTACTATATATTTTATATATTTCATTATATTATATATATTTTAAGGTATAGTTTGAACGGATCAATATTCGACTGAAGACTTCTTTGGTTCAACAACTTTAAGATCTTTTTGAAGTTCTGGTAAATAATCTCCTTGGTTTGGTTGAAGGTAATGGATCATTGTTGAGAAGTGCCTCGAGAATGAGAATGTCACCCTCAGGATCGTAGTATGTAGCATTGAAAACTAGTGAAACTGGTTCATCATCGATTGCTATGAAAGCATCGGCTTCTTCAAAGAGTAGAAAATCACTTTCATCAAACGGAGTGAGTGTTGGAGATGAAGTAGAAAAAATCGGATCGAAGTGTGGAGAAGGATTGTTGTAAGCAACGAAATCGGAAAATCCAAGTACTTCTTGTGAATACTCTTCACAAGTAGCATCGATTAGATCAACCTTCTTCAATGATTCGAGATTGTTGTATGAAATGGAAGGTGCATTACCACATTTAAGTGTTAACGATTGATCATCATTCCTAAGAGTAATCTCTCCTTCGTAAACATCGATTAAAGCATAAGCCGTCCTAAGAAAGTGTCGCTCGAGTATTAATGGTACTCGAGGATCGGCTATAATATCAGGCACAACAAAATCGGCGGGAAAGTAAAACTTCCCTACTTTGACAAAAACATTTTCGGCGACACCGGTTGGTTTAGAAATTGTACGATCGGCTAATTCAAACACCATTTTTGTTTCGGTTAGGCCCGGGAGTGTTAAGGCTTTTTCAAAGGGATAAAAGGCATGAGGGATTGATACTCAGCACCTAAATCCGACAAGGCTAAGTAACTATCGAATCGAAAATCACATGGAATGAGAAATCGACCGGGGTCACCTAGCTTTTCTGGAAGCTTTTTTAGGACAACCGCACTACAATTTTCATTCAACGGCGTTTTGGTCAACTCAATTAACTTGTCTTTGTTATTTAACATCTTTTTAAACATCGGAGCAAACTTTGGCATATGAATGAGAGCATCCGCGAAACTTAGCTCAAAGTGAAGGTTACGGAAGATTTCCATAAACTTTGAAGAAAGAATGTCATCTTTTTCACGAATCTTTTGTTTGTTGAGTCTTGACGGGTAAGGCAAATTAGGTTTGGCTTTGTTAGCAACGAAAGAAGGTCTTCGATTGCGTTCTTGTCTTTGGTTTGTTCTGGACGAATGGGCAGGTTGGTGTCTTCGGTGGCTCGGTAGCTCCGTATCCTTTGTCACATCACTTCCTTTTCCACCACAGCCGGTGAAATCGAAGGTCCATCGTAGAACACCACTACGAGTTGTAATTGCACTTGGCTTATCCTTGGGTTTGACAATGGTATTGCTTGGTAAAGTACTTGAACTTGAAGCTTGGTTGGTGTGATAGCTTTGCATGAAACTGAGCATCATCTTCTGAAAATCATCTTGCTTCTTTTGAGAATCATTGTAAACTCTTTGAAAATCATTTTGGTTCCTTTGAAAATTATCCAACTTCATTTGCAAGTTATTCATGTTAGCATCATTAGCTTTAGCATAACTTTCAAAATCCGTTTTAGACACTCCTTGAATTTGTGAAACGGGAGGTAAAGCTTGATTAACCAAAGGTTGATTTGTTGGTGGTTGGTATGGTGGGGTTTGGTAAACTTGATTTTGATTGTTTTGACGGTTTTGATTGAAATTGCCTCCACGGTTTTGATTCGAATTGAAATTGTTTCCTTGATAACGGTTTTGGTTGTTTTGGACATTCGGTTGATTGAAACCCGGTGGTCTCATTTGACTTGCCAAATTGGAAGGTTGGTTTCTTTGTCTTTGAACAAAGTCGCCAACGGCGGCGATTTGTTGGAATTGATGAATGTTGTCATGAAAAACGGGAAAATCATTCCTTGTTAATGGACAATTGTTAAAATTATGGTTTGATCCACATGTGACACAAACTTCCTCGACTGCTTTGACGGTAGCAGGAGTCGTAACATTCTTTTCACAAATAATCTTTTCTAATCGGCTCATTCGAATATCCATTTTGTCTTCAAGTAAGGCGGTCATTTGTTGAATCTCGAAAGAATTATTGGAAGGTGAAGAAGTAGAAGAAGGAGCATTCGTAATTGCTCTTGAATCATTCGGACGACTTCTTAAATAACGCACTTTGGATTTACTTTCAATTATGGCTAAACCATCACAAGGCATCTTATCGAGAAAATTGCCACCCGCGGTGGAATCTAAGGCATCTTGATCATTGGTATTCAAGGAATCATAGAACTTATCAAGTTGGTGTAATTCCGAGAAACCATGATGAGGACATTGACGAAGAAGTCCTTTGAAACGTTTCCATAGCTTAGTTGTAAGGTTTTAATTCGGTTTTTGGTAGAAAGTCGGGTGGATTTTTCTCGAAGGGCTCTCGCGCTTGTTTTTGAAGGTTCGGAAGATTGGTTTATGAAATTTTGAACAGGTCATTTCCATATGTGATTGATCTAGGAGGTTACTTATTAGCCAATCTCGGGCTTCACGTCAGAGAGAAAGGAAAAAGCAAAAAGCTTATCGTTGTGTCCGGAACTTCGGGATGTCTTAAAAGTTGAAGTGACCTTGTTGAAATTGAAGGTGATTATGGGGTCTTGTCTACCGTGAACTTATTACTTTGCACATGGTTGATAAAAGGTTGTTTAATCTCAAAAATTATTTGCATAATCGGTGAGAAAACTTTTGCATCTTGTATCCCTAGATGGAGCTTGTACATTGAGCCTTGGTCGATTGGTCGGCCTATTGGAATCTCGGGTTCCTCAACAATAACCGGTGTTATTTGTTGTTGTTGACGATTTCGATTACGAGCTTGAGATCGAGTGCGCATGCACTAAAAATTAAGAAATTAAAAAGCAAACAAAAATTACACTATTTTTTTTAATTTTTGAATTTTTTAGCAATCTATTTTAAACGGATACACGGAAGACAACTTAAAACCAAATAATCAACTCACTTCACGGTAACTCTCAAAAATTTCTTTTCAAGGTGAGCCGTACTTCGTAAGAGACACAAATGGCAAGTTTTTGAATCTTAGGTTCGATTTGGGAACTTTTCAAGTTCGCCAAAACTTATTTATGATAATACCTCAATTGAAGGTATTATATGTTGGTGTTCGTTTACCAACTTTGTGTATTTTATTTGTTTTTTTTAAAGGAAATTTTTTATATTTTTGATTTTTTTATATATGCTTTTATGATAATTATACTAAAAAGAAAAAGAAAATATTTTTTACTTTTTATATATATTTTTTTTTGGATTTTTAAAATTTTTAACAAAAATAAAACTTTCGAAGACGAAAGGATCTTCAAACTAAATCAACAAACGTAAAACGAAGGAATCTTAACACAAGTCCCCGGCAACGGCGCCAAAAACTGATTGTGAAGTTTTAATACACGCAAAAATATATATACTAATAATAACTTAAGAGTAATTAAGAAAATTACCAAGTTACCCTTGATAAAATTCACTCTCAAAAATATATATATAATATAATATATAATACGTATATTTAACCGGATAAGAATGATCACCCGGGTCGTTTCCTCAACGACAAGTGCAATTGAAACCACGTTTTAGCTCAGATTATGATTTGAATGGGGAGCAAAGTTTGATTTGTTGAACTACTAAAAAGATAAAAAATAAACAAGTTCTAATAATTAAGCATAAAGATACTTAGTGGAAACTCAAAATTTAACTAAAGACGTGAAACGGGACACTAAAATTAAGGTCAAAAACCTAAATTCTACAAAATTAAACCTAATTTTTATTTTCCTTTTAAAATGTATTCTAATTGACTAAAAACGAGGTTTAAAAAAAACCAGAACGAAAACGGAGTTAAAACTAGAAAACCGAGAACGGGAACGAAACCCGTTCTTTAAAAAGTGAATTTTTGCAAAATCGACCCTACGAAAGTGAAACTAACTTTCCTACAAACTTTATATTAAAAGAAAATTTTATAAAAAAGATTTTTATTTTTCTGATTTATTTTCTATTTTTTATGATTTTTTAAAGTTTTTAAAGAAAATAAAAGATTAAAAATACTAAACTTAGAGTAAAAATTCTAGAAAAAATACGGAAATTAGCTTATGATATAAGAATCCTAGGAAAAATAAGTACTAAGTCGTAGCTTATAGAATAAGCCACGAAATAAGCTTAACAGCTTATTTGGCTTATAAGGAAAATATGACTATAAGAATTAAATGTAGAGAAAGGTTAACGGATGAGCTATTGAAGCAAGTTGGTAAGGTGTTGGGTCTATAAGTATGAGGTCGTGGGTTCGAGGCAGGCAAACCCCCATTTTTTTTTGCACTTTTTATTTTTATTTTTTTACTTTTATGAAAAACTAAATACTAAGACTTATAGAGGACACAAAAATAAGCTACTTTTATAAAAGAGACCTAAACTGAAACTAACTAATAAGCTTAAAAACAGCTTATTAAAAAGCTGTCACAGAAAGTGGGGGTTTTCCCTTACCAGTTTACTAACATCTCTTATAAAGCTCAATTAGCTTAATTTTAAGGACAAAAAGAAGTTTTGGAAAGCTAGTGATGTGCTTAATCTATTTATGAAAAGAAATTTGAGCTTAAAACACTAGAGATCAACTGAAAATGATGATGAAAGTAGCATATTCAGGAAATAAGCCAAAGTGCTCAAAACCAAATTAAGCTCAAATGCTCAAAAAGCAAAGTTAGACCTTAAGCTTTTGTAAACTAAACAAACAACTTATAAAGTACTTATTTAAACTATAAATTCTAACCTTATAAGTAGAATTTGAATTTAAGTCTAGAATCATAAAATTGGTACTGTTTTTGGTCTTTTCGGTTTTCTTAGTTGAAAATTTGACATCTAAATAAGCTAGGGTAAATAAAGCAGGAAATAAAATGTAAGGTCTTAAATCTATATTAAGCTATAACTAAAACTATAAATTATAAAAGATAGTACTAAATCCTAACATGCTGCTTAAATTTGGGTTTCGGCTTTCTTAAATATCAGCTGTACTAACTTATGTTAGTGTGTGGTGCAAATTGGCAATACCACAAGACTAAAAGTGGCAGGCTTCCTTACTCGCGGTTACCATCCTCTTATACACTCTCAAATGAGTGTGTTAAAACTAGATTTAAGCACAATCAAATCCTAGAGTCCCTATCTCAAAAATAAGCCATCTAACTTTAGCCTTAAAAGTACCCTGGTGCTGGAGAGATAAAATAAGCCTAAACTTATTGATTTTTGCAAACTAACCTTTAAAATTGCTTTTCCTAATGATTATAAGGTAGAATGAAACTGACTCAACCAAATTCAAGAGCTCACTTTGACTTTTTGAGGTCAAAGTAGCTAAATCCAAACACTCCTTTCAAAATTTGACAGTTTTGATAAAAGCTTTAAAAATAAAATCTACTTATCTAAACTATGATCCCAGACATTATTTAGCTTAAATTTAACTTAAAAAACATGATTAATCAACTAAACAAGCAATAATGAAAGATCTACTCTATTTTTACTATTTTTGGATTTTTAAAGCTTTTAAAGACAAAAATGAAGGATAGCTGGATCTATAACTAATAGCTAACGACAAGATTATTAAATCTATGAAAAAATTTAGAGATATTTAAGCACAAATAAGCAAACATTATAAGCAAATAAGCAGATTTAATCTTAGTAAGTAAATAGACAATTATTGAAAGCTAGAATAAAAAGGATTAGATGAGGAACTTACAAGACACCTCTAGCTAAACAAGAGGACCCTATTAGGGCAGCTACAAGCTCCCTAGCTTATTAATAAGCTAGGGTATAGGTCCATGGGATCTCTTCCAAATTAAGATCCCCTTCCAAAAAACTCATAAGTCCACAAGTAAAGGTAAATTAATACTTAAGCTGATTTTAAGAATAAAAGTATGATTAAGGAAGTTTAAGCTCTATTATGAGCTTATAGACTCATTAGAGCTGTATTTGAGCTTATGATGGGCATATTGAGCTTTAGCTAATATTTAGTATTTAAATGAGAGTTAAAAGTGAGATTTAAAGAGCTTTAAACTGAATTTCATTAATAAAAGATACTAATTACATTACTTAAAAAGGAGATTACAAAACATTTAAGAAAAATATGAAATTAAGCTAAACTAAAAGCTACTAAAATCTAGATAGTATGTGTGTGTGTGAGGTGAGGCCTATTTATAGTGCCAAGCTGAAGCTTCTAGGTCTTCTCAGCCTCTGCACGCTCCAATAGATCCTGCCCATTAATTTCTTTAATGATTGGGAGCTAAATAAGAGCCGTTGGATCAAATGTGTGCACTCAAGGATTGCCAAGCTGTCATTCCTTGATGTGACAGTTTGTGCTTCTTTTATGAGAGGATCTAGTGCAAAACCCACGCCCTTGTGTGCTTCTTACATTGATGACGTCGCTTGAGCTTGAGTGATTTAGTGAGAACCCTTTGGTTTGACTAAATTCTCCTTGCTATCTTGCTAATGAGCACTTGACTAGGGTTTTAGGCTTATGGTTATGGGCTTGGATCCGGGTATAGATTTTTAGGGTTTTTTCAGGCCCATTAAGGTTTTTAAGGCCTAATAAGAGGTGAGGGGATATTTTTAGACTTTGGTGAAACTTGAAGGGTGAAAATGGAATGTTTTTGGGTTTTGTCTTTTATTGGTTGACCAATGTTTGACTGGATTTGAATGAGGCTTGACTTTTCTGGCTTCGGCTTTGACTCTTTGGCTTCTTTTTGTACTCTTCTGATTTTCGTGTCCGTGCTTGCCCATTTTTGACTGTTTTCTTGTGATTTCTGATATATCCGTATTTGCACACACAAAACTCAAATACAAGCATATTTTTTGCCATTTTTGGTCTGTTTTAGGTTTAATTGGGTTATTTTAGGTACAAACGGATATGTGTATTTTACACTTATCATGGTGCTTGGTCATCGGCAGGGTTGGTGGGTGGTATAGGTGCGGTAGCATGCTCAGCAATGCGTGCCTCCATGGATGCTGACATAGGTGGCTCAAGTCTGACAGTCTTCCGTGCCCTATGAAGACGTGTCTGAGAAAAAGGGACCCTAGTCTGAGGTGATCTAGGTGTAGGTGCAGACTCATCAATCTTAAATGCCTCTGTATCCCCAAATGAGGGAACAGGGTCATCAACAGGTACCGCATAAGAGTCGGTCGGAGCTAGGTGCTCCTCCTCCTCCTCGTTCTTAGTGGGCTCCTCATCCTTATCATCAGTATCATCATCATCGTCGTCATCATCGGAGGGCTCATCATCACCATCCTCTCCATCAGCAGGATAATCAGTATGATCGTCCTCGGGATCCTCCTCCGGATCCTCATCGTCATCCTCAGGCTCATCTAGATAATCAATAGAATCTTCCTCCGTCGACTTTGAGTCAACAATGTGTCCAGGTGACTCAGCAATCGGTGAAGCGTCATCAACATAAGGCTGATCCTCGACCTGAGTGTCATCATCTGATGGTACATGGTACTATAGGTACTCTGGCTCTAGAACATATACTGGTACATGTTCATCCAACTCCATGGGGTCAGGTACATAAATAGGTAACAGTGGTGGTGCCTGCCCTTGTTGGGCAACCTCCTCGTTGGGGTCCATATCCGAAAGTTCACCGGCATTTACAAGTGGAATACCCCATGATGGTCCATTCAAATAAGAGGATATTGACGTATAGGTGACCGTAATATAAACTCGTATAAGTATATTATATAAGACCAACAGTAATATACGTAATGTAATATTAACACGTATATAACGTATGTAAGCACTTAGTATAATCAACTAATGCTAAAATGATGCATGACATGTAAGCATGTATATTATATGCAAACTAGATGCAACACTACTCGTTTGCATGTATGTCTCTTTGAAAAACTTTTAAATGACGCAATGTTTGAAAAATGGTTATAGACCAAGTAAAAACATTTTACCTGGTTGTCTATAACCTTGGCTCTAGATAACAATCTGTAACACCCCCAAAATGGGTTGCAACGAAATATGATGTTCCATGGGCATTACTTCATAGATCAATAGTACAAGATAAGAGAACGACCTCTAAAAGAGTCGTTTAAAAACTGATACATTGGATTTCATAAATGGTTTGTTACAAAAGCCCATAGGCTTAAATTGTTCAACTTGAAAAGTAAAAATTTCACAACATAACAATATCCTAAAATGTAATACACGTAAATCTTTTTAGCGACATAACTTCCAAAGACGACCATCCAATGTACCAATGAAATACACCTTATTGACCTGAGAAAACATGTTTAAAATTGTCAACAATAATGTTGGTGAATTTATAGGTTCATAAATTTAATGAAGCGGATAGCAAGATTTCCCTATAATAAAGCAACAAATACAATATCACAAAAATGTATTACGATATGTACTAAGCTCATGACACTGAAGCTAATTCATGTATGTATATCAAATACATATAAATGATGGTGCCCAATGTAGATGTTCAACCCGTAACATCTATGAGTCCGAAATGGTATACATTCGTTGTTTTCGGCCAACCGATAAACTAGCAAGTGCTACTTGCCCGAACGGGGATGTTAATTCCCAAATAGATCTATTCATAAAATTCGCGCTTACAATCCAGTAATTAACAGTTCATGATAATGGGTATAGTAGGTTATAGCTACTTAGGCAAACTCGTAATATTTGAATTAAAATGTATGACTCGCGTGTTCTCACCCTTATTTATATATAGATAAATGTAAACAAATATAAATATATAACAAGGATCAAAATCCACAAAATCAATTAAACCGGAAGTAGTATAGAGTATCTCCGGGTCGTTATGTCCCAACGAGGCTTGAATGGAAAATCGAATGACGAATTGATAATCGATGTTTGAATATGACAAGGATATGATTTGGGCACTAAACCTAAAAAGCAAATGCGCGAAAAGATAAGCAAGGAAAATAAGCTAGAGCAAGCATAAAGGCTAGGAATGGTAAAAACACTAAAAACTTTTATACTAAGACACAAATAAGCTCAAATAAGCTTAAGACAAATCAAATAAGCTAGACTAACTCTAAATAAGCAAATTCAGCAAGCAATTAAACTAAGTTAAGCAGGAGAAATTCAGCAGTACTAACAACAGTACTAACAGTATTAACTATCAGTACTAACTTGGAGTTAGTACTGCTAGCTTTGAGTTAGTACTGCTAGCTTTAACAAACAAAATGAAATAGGAAACTAAGGCAAATAAGCTAAAACAGAGATATAACTAAACCTAAAAATAAGACTAAGGCATAGCTAAGCAACTAGAATAAACTAAAGTGGCAAATAAGCTAAAAGCTACAAACTGATAAACTATTAAAATTGCTTTGAAAAGGCAAATAAGCTAAAGTAAGCTCTACTAAAGACAGTAAAGGAAAATGGTTTAATCTACTCTAAAAAGCTAAGCCAATCTTAAATAAGCAGAAATAATAAGATTATAAGCTAAAATTAACTAACAGTACTAACAGTTTTAACTACCAATACTAACTTAAGGTTAGTACTGCTAGCTTTGAGTTAGTACTGCTAGCCTTTTAAAATCCAAATATAGAACTAGCAGTACAACTATGGGGTTAGTACTGCTTGTCCAAAACACCCCTTAAGGTTTTCAAAATTCTTTTTTCTTTTTATTCTAAGCTGAATTTGTGTTTAAAACAGATTATCAAATAAACAAAAATAAGACACGTATTAAGCAGACCTCAATCAAGTTAAGCACTTAATAAGCTGAATCAATCTAACAGTGTGTAACTAAATATATCAGTACTAACTGAGAATGTGCACAAGCTATTTCTTAAAACTAAACAACTAAGCAAGATAAAGCACTAAACATCATGATTAAGCATAAATAAACAAATATAA
The DNA here is from genome assembly GCA_026074375.1 of Tanacetum coccineum. Classification (NCBI taxonomy): domain Eukaryota; kingdom Viridiplantae; phylum Streptophyta; class Magnoliopsida; order Asterales; family Asteraceae; genus Tanacetum; species Tanacetum coccineum. The sequence goes on along the minus strand of BQNB010006204.1, from coordinate 10,943 downwards.
GCAACAAATAAGCACTAATAAGTAGTTCTATAGTAAATAAGCAAAATAAGAAAAATAAAAACTTACAACTCCCTTGCTCAAAACAGGGTTAAACAAAGAGTCTACAAGCTCTAGCTTGTATAAAACAAGCTAGTGAGAGTCCATAAGCCCATCCAGAACTGGCTATCTTCCATAAAGCTGTGGTATATTTGAGTGTGGAAATTTCTGTGACTTTTCTTTGTTACTACTAAACTTGGTTTAGGTTGTTTAACAAAAACCAGCTTATTAATAATCTTTAAGGGTGAGGAGCTTACAACACATTTAAACCACAATTAAATAAGTTTAAGACTTGGAGAAATGTTTAGAGTTTTACTTAAATACCTCAAATATCATTAACTTGAAATTGATTACAAGCTGAAAGTAAAAAGCTGAATTAAACTTTAAATAAAAATGACAATGAAAGTAAAATAAGCTAAGTTATCTAAGATTATCTAGGATGCCCTATTTATACTAAAATGAACTAAGGTCTTGGTTTCTTGGTCTTCCTTCCCTTCTTTCTTCTGTGTTTCATTGTAGATACAAAAACCAAGTGTGCTTGTTGTATGAGGGACTTGATAAAAGTAATCTCAGCCATTCAATCTTCTTGTGCTTCTTTTAGAGTCAATCACAGCCATCGAAATCACTTGGGAATGGGTGGGATTACCAACTTGGCAATTATATATGAGGAGGTGGTGATAGTGGAGGATGGGGAAGTGTTTTATCCAGGGTGTTGAAGGGTTGCAGGGTAAGAGAAAGTGAGGACATCCGTGAGTTGTATCTGGGGTTTTGTTTGGGCGGGAAAAATGACTTCTAGGGAGTTGGCAGCTTTGGCCCATCATCTCTTATAACTTTATTGTGAAATTTGCCCTTTTATGATACAACTTTAGGGGTTTGGCAGAACTGGCCCCTAAAGTTATACTTCACCCGGAATGCAATTTCAGCCCTTGTGATACAACTTGAAGTTTGGCAATTTTAGTCCCTCAAGTTATATTTCCTCCACTTGGCTATCTTTTAACTTTGACTGACTTTGCCCTTGATTTGACTTTGTCTTTTCTATCCCGTGCTTGATTTGGTCATTTTTGCTTTCTTTTTGTTTTTCGTCCTTTTGTTTGATATCCGTTTCCTGCACAATACAAATGCAAAACATACAAATACAACGTATTTTTAGTACGTTTTTAGTCATTTATGTTCGTTTTTGATAGAAAATGGTATGTGTGATTAAGCATATACCAAAATCCCCCATACTAAGATATTGCCGTATCCTCACGCAATGTTATGAAGTAAACACTCAAGAAACCAAGAATCTTAATCCCCCTCGACTAATTACCTCGAAAAGTAGCAAAGTGTTCGTCAAGGGGAACTAAAGAATCAATAGCTTTGACAAGTCCCGTTTTCACCAATTTTTTTATATGTACACTAACTATCCCTAATATTTTTGGATTTTCCTTTTTCTTTTCTTAACTACCTGTTTGACTTCCTTTATTATATCAACACTGGGATCATAGAATGAGAAGCGTCCATAGAATAATCTACGGATGTCCTGACGGATAAATTCATCGTCCCCGATTTTTCACTAGTCCCAAACCAAGCAATTAAACAAGATCATTTGTCAATATAAGTCTAAATGTTAAGCACTCATACTTATGACTTGTGAACTTTTAACTCCCAACATGGATATATGATTCAAATGTGTGTACTCATTTCAACTCAACCATAGATCAACTTATTTCCATAGTCGTAATCATGACTCAAAGCAACAACTTATTAGGTCCTTGTAACTTGATTTCTAAATGTAACTTGATTTTAAAGAACGAAATTTTAACTGTAGAACTTTTTGCAACATCTTCATCATCATAATCATAAGTTCTTAAAGCTAGGAATGCGTTGCTTAGTTTGAACACCTACCTAGGCCTCGCTCCCTAGTAGGATATCACAACCAACGACCGGTGTTCTTAGTTTGAAAACCCACCCCGTTGCTAGCGTAGTGGGAAATCACATCAACACCTTCTTCCTAATATGGCTAAGGATATGTGTCTTAGTTTGAACCCTCACCTAGACCTCGCTTCCTGGTGAGATATCACAACACACCAAATCCTTAGAAGTAAAGATGTCTTAGTTTGAACCCCCACCTCGTGGTTAGCGGAGTGGGATATCACGACACATCTTTTACTTGCTCCATATACTCAAATGTATGCTTCATTGGCATAATTTCAATATTCATGCATTTTTGCATTCATATTTCATTCATGCTTCTTTGGCATTTTAACTTTCAAATTACTAAGAACAGAAAAACCTCGCTTTAAAGAATCAAGTTACAAATTTGAAGCTTTTTCTAAAAACATCGATTGACTTAGTTGAATTGAAATGAGCACGTATGATTAGGTGGATTAGAAGCTAATGGGAGAAAAAGCCACAAGTTACTCATATAAGTTTTAGAAGAATCTTGCTCAGCACATAAACTTATATTTAACTCTATCACTTCTTGTTCTTCACCTTATTAAAATTCGAAGCAATCGAATTCGTGAAAGCTTAGCCTACAAGCGGTAAGTTGAGGAACTAGCTAGGGCTCAACACGCCCGATCGAGTCAAAAATTATTCTCATTCTACCCATTAGGAAAGTCGAAACTGTGACAAAACACTTATTTTATTTTTGAAATTTTTAAAAATTTTCATTTTTTTGGTATTTTTGCAAAAATTTGGTGGTAAAAACGGGATTACGTGATAACAACGACTGCAGGCAAAAATCAAATCGAAGATCCCCCCCATACTAGAACTAAACATCGTCCTCGATGTTTTGAAGGGGTACCTATGTAAATCTAAGGCCGTTTATGAAGTGTGCCAAAAGATAAAACGTTAGTCGATTAGATTAGGATATTGGATTCCAAAAAATAAAGCTGAGGATGTGAAACTCTTGTGAATGAAAGATGAAACTGTGAGCACGAGAGTCTTCACAATCCAGGAAATCCTGGACATACAACACAAAACACACAAAACATGGACAAGACACGGGTAATGGAAAATGTAAGCCTCCTCATACAAAAACACTTATTCATAACACTACTACTACTGCTAGTGATAAGCATGGGGTGCCTCCTACGAAGCACTTGTTTAAGGTCGCTATGCCTGACCCGTCCCCGTATTTATTGGTCCATGGGGAACGTTTGGAGATCCAGGACTACCAATTATGGTACGTCCCCTCCAAAGTAGTGCTTCAAACGATGACCATTCACTTTGAAATTTGGCCCGGAGTTTTGGGATAACTCGACAGTGCCATATGGAAAAACTTGGGTTACAGTGAATGGTCCACTCCAGCGGGTCTTAAGCTTGCCCGAGAAAATCTTCAATCTAGAGTTAATGAGGAGGACTCGATCACCGACGTTGAAAACGCGGTTTTTGATCTTGGAGTCATGGATTCTCTTTGTTTTCTCTTTATAGATCAAAGAGTTTTCATAGGCATGATCACGAAGTTCATTAAGTTCATTGAGTTGAACTTTTCTGTGATCACCCGCGGTTTTGATATCAAAGTTTGTATGCTTAAGGGCCCAGTAAGCTTTGTGCTCGAGCTCAATCGGAAGATGACATGCCTTCCCGTACACTAACTTGTATGGAGTACACCCGATGGGTGTTTTGTAAGCTGTGCGGAAAGCCCAAAGTGCGTCATCTAATTTATCCGACCAAGAGGCACGATTTTCGCCCACGGTCCTTTCAAGAATTCGTTTCAAACCACGATTGGATACCTCAACTTGTCCACTTGTTTGTGGATGATACGCGGTGGAGAGACGATGAGTGACTCCGTATTTAAGCATGACCTTTGCAAATTGGTCATTGCAAAAATGGGTTCCGCGATCACTTATGATTGCACGAGGGGCACCGAATCTGGCGAAGAGAGATTTAAGAAATTTGCAAACAACTCGGGCGTCATTGGTGGGGAGCGCTTTTGCTTCAACCCATTTTGATAAATAATCAACGGCCACGAGTATATATTTGTTCCCTCTTGAAGACGGGAACGGCCCCATAAAATCAATGCCCCACATGTCAAAGATTTCGCAAACTTGGATAGAGTTTTGTGGCATCTCATCACGTTGCGAAATTTTGCCTTGACGTTGACAAATGTCACATCGGGTGACACTTTAAACACAAAGATGACCATAAAATGAATTTTTCTTGATTTTATAAGCTATGTACACCAATATCCTAAAGATACTAAGGATCAATTTACCAGGTAATGATTGTTAGTGTAGCCAAATAGCTTCGAATCAACAAGAAAAAATAAAGAAAAGGACGATTTTTTTGCAATAACACGAACTAAAAAAACACAAAAACTAAACACACCACTCCATGGCTCTTGATACCAATTGAATAATATTAGTAATCTCTAACAACAAGAACTAGAGAGAGATAGTAGGAAGGGAAGGAAGTAATTTTAGAGAGATTAATGACAAGAAACATGAAATGCATAACTATGTGAAAATACATAATCCAACTAAACCACCTCTCCAAGGCTATGAAGAGGTGTTTTATACTTACAATGGACGTGGGCTTGGGCTTGCATGGACTAATCCATGGGCCTTTGCTAACTAACTATGCAAGTTTCCAAAAAATTGCTTAACGAGCTAACGACTGTTATCTATGGAAGTGACCGACACTTTTGTGTTTCTAACACGTGTTTGAATGAAAAGCTACTTCTAAATCTCCATCACAAAATTGTCCGACCGAAAATAAGTTATGTCCGAGGCCTTCAACATAATATACGTGACATATTGTTAGATTGCCTTGAACATAATCTCTATATCTAGTAATTACAGCGAAATGATCATTCCTGAAGCAGACTGTTCCCATAAATTTCTCACAAAATTTCATAGCAGTTTGAAGATTTACAGTCCATATGCTTCAAGCATCCGCATATCAATAATCCAAAAGGAAGAGTTGAATCAACCTGCATCACATTGAAACAAATGCAGATGGAGAAGTGGACAGTTTGGCTACCATTTTCTGAGTTCGTAACAGTGTGTTAGATGTAGATCGAACACGGATACGACTCTTGTTTCAAACTGGGAGTGATTATAGAGTTGTGCTTTTTGGTGACCAATTAAAACTTTGTTGGTATTCAAACCATCTTTGGCACTTTCGACTTATTGCTATTTTGTTTTTCATGTAATTGCTAAGTGTTTTACTTTGACTAGAATCATGAGATAGTGATGATGCACTAAAGACCTTATTTGTTGCTTTTGGGGGGGTAGTTACACTTAAATCTAGATTTAGAAACTACAATAAGTTTAGCTCTGAAATTCCCTAGATTTTGCTGTTATAGGGGTAGTGAATAAGGGCCTCTTTAAATTAGAATTCTCCTAGACAAAAGCATAACCGAGCAACACACCTTTCATGAGAAAGTAAAAACACATCTTTACCACAAGAAACACAAACAATATTCGAACTGTCATTTACAGCAGTTACATTCTTGGTATTTAATACACTTTTGTTTGCATGATAAATAGTCGAATTCATTGTTTCACACTTATTAGAATCTAATTGCTAAACTACGTGGAAATCTTTCGAAATGTGCCAGTTAAACTATTAGCATTAGTGTTCCTTCTAGAACTTATTCTTTGTTTTTGGTGTCCTTAGACTTTTGTCTTCTAACACTATTAGAACTTTCTACACCTGTGGAATTAGAAAATTTATGTTAGGTTTAGGAACTACTTGGTGTATGTGTCGCTATTTTTGCTGATTCTATACATTCCTCTTGTAAGTTACATTCTCATTTTGTGTTTGGACCTTTGCTTTCTTAACGTTGTAGGTTGTAGGAATGTGGAAGTGGGCTGTTTTGACCTATCTGTATTAACCTTAGAGTTTGACACTTTCTTAGCCTTAATTGCTATGTTTTAGGCAATGGTGTTACATAAAGAAGTGTTCATGAGGTCTTAGATATGTCAAACTTGGTGTTCACATTCTTTCCTTTGTCAATGATTCGAAGCTTATTCTTGAGTTTAGATATTGTTATTAAAATATCTTGATTCTGAGCACGCACATCAACATAAACATATGTCTTTTGATTAACATGTTCAATCAAACTTAATCAAGTCCTTTTTTATGTTGAGTCTGGGTTGTTTTATAAATGTAAAGCTTTTGATATTCAGGTTTTATATATTATCTTTCTTAACTACAGAATCACTTGCATTTTTAGCAAAATGTTCTCATCATTCAATGTTGACAACTTTGACTTCCAAGAGATGTCACAAGCCATTTTCTATTTTTGATGTTGTAATTTGAGTTCAAAATGAATACTTTGAGCTTGTGATCACTTAAAATCATTTTCAAAAATTTTGATTCTCTTGAGTAATTGGCTTGGATATCTTTGGAATCACTTGAACTTTTCGCAAGTTCATATTTTAACAGCTCATTTTTCTATTTTTCAACAGAAAGCAACACCAACATCACAGATTTTCATTGTCAAAGATACTTCAAAAGTCGCTCGATCTCATTTTGAATGAAATTTTCTTTTGAAGATTTTCATGTCAACTTTCTATTCCATTGATTTAAAAATATTTAACGTTTCATGTACTTCTACAGTGAGTTCTTTAAGTTCTTTCAAATTCGTTGATAAAGAAGCAGACATCGGAATTACATCAGTTTTATAAAACACTCTTAAAGAATTTTGATATCAGACATCCATCTTCTTCTAAAAGAGTAATATCAATCCTTGTTCCATAAACCATTAATTGCCATACCCAGTGTGTCAAACATTTTTAACAATTTGCTTTCTTTAGGCATTTTTAGAATTGGTAAATCCGATGTGACTTCTTTTGTCACGGAACTATTAGTAGAAGTATAAGAAATTGAAAAATATGTTTGTTTCATAGAAAAGTGTTATAACCCAAGAATCATTTCACTTCCATGGTATTATCAAGAAAATAAGATGAGATAAAAATGAAGAAAAGTATAGAGAGGTTAGAGAGAGAAAGAAGAAAATAGTTGGTTGATTACAAGTGTGTGAAAAACAAATAAGACCAACACCCTCTTCACACTTGGAGAGGGGAATTTATACTTCTACCTAGGACAGCCTCTTAAGGCTTTGTTAGGCCGTAGGTATTGGGTCGGGCTCGAGATTACTTTGGGGCTTAGGCCCTGCTACATATACAATATTAGTTCTAGCTAACGAGATTTATACCAATAGCTTAGCCTATTACAACTTATAAATAATAATCATGACGTGACTTATAATATTTCCTAATGGAACAATACTTCTTGTTTTGACTAATATTTTGAGGCTAACAATCTCCCCCGAAGTGAGTTCATTGTGACACTCCTTCATGAGATCAATGAGATTGCTTTTGTCGTTAAGCTCTTGTCTTTGTCTTGGTCTTTATCTTGTTGTAGGCTTGTTCCTTCATGCTTTGTGATCTTTGATCTTGAGCCTTTGTCATTGTCTTTTGACTTTGTCTTTAGTTCTGAGATCTTTAAATCTTTTCCGTGTTTGTCTTGATCATCTTTGTAGTCTTGTGATTTTGTTTCTTGACCAACATGCTCATACTTTGCATCAGCTCTCTAATAATCTCCCCCGAAGCTTAGTTTCTGAGGAGTTATCTTTAATATTAGAGTTTGCGGAAGTCTTTGTTTTTAATACTTGAGCTTTCTTGATTCTTAAATCTTGATGCTTATAGTATGTCTTTGTAGTTTGAGCATGAGCATGTGGTAATGAATCCGACTCTGCTGGAATGAGGCTGCAACACCGTCGTTTGTACCTGCATTTAAATGTTAGTGATAAACAGCAGATATGGACGAATATGGCTTTGTCATTCATCGAGATTCGGTTGCATTAACCTCCGGTTCCATGAGGACCATTTTACAGTAAAAATATTGTACCTGTGATCAGGTAGGTTCAATTTAGAAGAACCTCCTTGATGGGGTTTCCAGCTCAAAGTGTTAGATCCTCTAACGAGTATGCATTAGATTCACCGTACTTGCTTGTTCTTAATACCAGAACGTCTCAAAGTAGACAACATGATATGAATGAATCAGATAGTTACTATCTTTCTGATTAAACCGTCAATTCATTTACTGGAACAAGTTTGATTCACATAGAATTGCACCATCGTTTCTTTCCAGTTGACACAAGTTTGATTCATATAGAATCGCACAAGTCACCTACCGAGAGCTTGTTTGATGTTGGCTCAAGCAGGATTTCCATCTTCACTGTGAATACTTAAGTATCACTCGGATGTTCTGGCAAAATCACAAGGATAATGCGTAGGACTCTTGTTAACAGCTTGTGAACTTGATGATGTTCAACAAGTGTTTGTAATGGAATGTGTCCTAATGAGATTTATTTTATTGATCTCTTGGCTCTAGACTCGATTAGTGCGTTTTGGTTTTAGTACTCGGAGGCTGGAGCAGACTGCCACCTATTTAATATCAACAATCTCGGAGTGAGATGTCAATAGATAACGTGTGTATCTCCGTGACAAATGAGACAAGTTTCTGTTGAGAGAAACTTGAATGGCTGGGAAGGGTTGTGCATTGCATCACTGGGTCCATGATGTCATTCTTTAATATCAGAATTCATCTTTGTGAAAACCGATAGATTATGTATTGACCTGGTTTCTGCCTAAGGTGTAGGGAGGGCTTCTTTATTTTCACCCTTTATCCATACATTTCTTTTTCATTCTTCAACCCCTTCAATGCTTACCAAGACATCATTACTAACACCTTGTTGTGATTGTTCCAGTGTTAGCTCAATCTTAGTCGGCATTATTCCCTTATACTCATTCATCTCCAATTATACCTAAGAACTGCTATTTCTAACTATGGAGTGTCCTTGGGTAGATCCCTCCGGTTTTGGTTAGATCATAGGACTAATGCCTAACCTAACTACCTTATGACTTTAAAATCGCTGTGAATTAAGATGTTGTTGGGTATGAGATTGTAACCATAAAACCTTTTTCGAAGAGTATAAAGCACTTAGAGTCATTTAGATCACTTATTATTTTCAAGATCACATTTTAATTACATTTCTCCCCTTATTTTAAATACTGATTCACTTAGTTTTTGAAATACCATGTAATTAAAATTTGTCATGAAAATTCTATGGAGAAAACTTTTATACTTAGCATGAATTATATGGAACTTTAACTTGCTCCCCCTTAATTTTATATATGTTTGACACCAAAAGAAATGATACCAAGTTGTTAAAAGAATATAAAATTGAGGGTTAGCATTGTTGAGCACACAATTTTGAAAGACTATGAATTGTCATTGAAAAATTCTTAAAAAATAGTGCTCAACCACTAAATCATCTTATAACAAACATTCTATTTAATTGTCATTATTATTATGGAGTTGTTATTAAGACTTTTTAATAATGTTTTGAATACATAAGAATTGTCGTGAGATGATGTATCAAAAATCATTAAAACTTTGTTTTTTGAAAAACTCCCCCTCAATCATTGACTCATTTTGAAAATGACACCAAATGTAGAAGAATTGTCGTGTAAAACTTTATGAGGGATGGAGTGTTGAATACACAATTTTGAAAGATTTTGAATTGTCATTGAGAAATTCTTGAAAAATTGTGTTCAACATATTGAAAAATATCATGATAGAAGACTTCTCTTCTAACGCTAAGGATAAGTGCACTGAAGCGTACACTCTCCTTTGTTGTTCGGGTCCGAGTTGCAATCTGAGAGAAATTACAAGTCATGAAGAAAAATTAGAAATGACATGTTTTGAAAGCATTTGAAACTCCTGCGCGACCTTCATTTACACACCCGTGTCAATGTTAATAGACATTTCTAGGCACGTAAATGTTATCGATTCCAAGAGACATGTCGAGAAGATTCTTTTTGGAAATTTTTTGATTTTTCTGATTTTGTATTTTCTTTTTGAAATTTTCTATTTTTGTATTTTGTTTTTCTCAAAAATATTTACATGTTGTCCTCAACAATGATAGTTTTAGTTGGAGTGATCAGTTCTGTTGTAGGTTGATTGGAAATTTTTTGATTTTTCTGATTTTGTATTTTCTTTTTGAAATTTTCTATTTTTGTATTTTGTTTTTCTCAAAAATATTTACATGTTGTCCTTAGCAATGCTAGTTTTAGTTGGAGTGATCAGTTCTGTTGTAGGTTGATTATTCGTTGTAGGTTGTGTGTCTTGTTGTTTAGAATTATCAGAGAGAGCGGAAGACTTTAACACACTTTGATTTCCTGCATTGAAGTATTCTTCGTACATAGGACTGAATATCAATTCCAACTCTTGTTGTGATGTAGCTATCTTGTTTGCTGGAGGAACAACTTTTGGAACCAGCTTTAAACTAGATGGTTCATTGCTGTGGTAGTGAATTTTGAGTTCTGAACTGTTATGATCAGAAGTCATTACTTGTTCATCATACCAAAATTCCTTGAAGCCCTAGTTTCTGAGATATCAGTCTTTTCAACAACCAAACTTTGAGTCCTTCCTTTTTGGGATTAAAAGATGTACATGCACTTAAGTTAAGATTACCTGCACTGGCATCAAGAGTTTATTCGCATTCATATTGGTTAGTTATATATTCATTTGAACCATTTGTGGGTTCACTGTCAACCTTGGTTGTGCTAGATGTGAATATCTTTCCAGTAGGAATCCACCTAAGACCAATTGTCTTGAAAATTTTACCCATCGGTTTACACTTAAGACAAGATCTAGGAGTCATTGTTTTCTCATGCATAACGGATGTCTTTTTGATTGAAAACCTATGTCTTTTTGGGATATGTCTTTCTGGTTTCTTTGCAAAACTTTTTTGCTTTACGGGTTTGTTTCTGTTCGTTGTCTTATTGGATGAAACCTTAGCACGGGAGTTGACCTCATTCAGGAGTTTTGTTACACAATGATCATGATTTGCATTAAAGACACATTTTTGACATGTAGAGCAAACAAAATGTTTGGAGTCAGAA